>JAWWEO010020156.1:0-91582 GCA_035582975.1 Ormyrus labotus | reverse complement strand
TTATGGGGGGTTGGCGCGCGTAGCGCGCAGGGGGGCGGAGCCCCCCTAGTAATAATAAATAATTTGAGATTCCGTAATATTCAATATTAATACTTTGAAAAGTGATTTTCCAAGAATTTTATATTACGAAATTTTTAGATTTTCATGTAGGTCGTTGTTGTTCTGCGGATCATTCACAAATATATAAAAGAAATATTCGATATTTGCTTTATATAAAAACTCAGCTACGAAAAATCCAAGATGTTATTAAAGAAGAGTCTGTACTGTTCATAGAATTGTGTTTTCAAAGAAATTCATACATTTACATAGCATTTCATAAAAGATCAAAGCAATTGACAATTTTCAAAGGAAATAAATAAGTTCCGGAAAAACAAATTTGGAGACTACTTATTTACTTCTGTATCGAATATATTATTAAATTAAATTTTTCATTTCACTAATAAAAGAAACTGACAAGCTTTGCGCAAAAGAAAATCAGTAATACGTAGTTGGATGTCGAATACAGAAATTAAAAACTTACTTTTATAAAAAAAAAAAAAAAATGAATTGATGTATGCAAATCGAAATTTTTCTTACGTTTTTCTTCAACTTTATTGTTCAATAAATTCCAGTGTAGATAAAATTAAAGCTATACAATTTTCTGCATTGTATAAGCACTATTTCAAAAAGTAATATTAAAAATTGCTTAAAGTATTTTCTACCTTCCGGAATGCGTATTTAAATTATCATGAATTATTATGGATTTATGTTACATATTATTAATTAAAATTAAAATTATTTCGGTAAATATTTTTTTAAAATTGTAGATAAAATTGTTTTTAAAATCTTTATAATAATTACATTTAGGATTAAAAAAAAGTCCACTAACTTGCAGATTTAATTAAGAACTTTAAGTAATCAACGCGTGAACTTTAAAAAATTCTCGTCTATTAATTCCTATTTTCAAAAAATTGATTTATGCATTATTCGTAATACCACCGACAAAATAACGAGGCAAATCTCATTTCAAGCGAACCGGGCTGCTGCAAAATATATTACATATATCTGTGACAAGAAGTCAGCTTTCTCTCTGGGTACTGTGAAAATGTCAAACCGCATACTCCTAACCGCCGTCGAGAAGCAGCCTTGCGCCTCTGTACATTGTATACTCTATTGCATACGAATTAGCTGTACGTATAATGTGAGTACTCAGGCCTAGCAATAAGCGCCGTGCATAAATTTTCCATGGATGCCTGATAATGCGTCAGTCAGCTTCCGTCGGTTTTTCTCATAACATCTGTTAATTTCAGGAGAGCCGATTATTGGATCAATTTTCCTTTCCAGTTTGCAGGTGTGCTTAATTATTTAGTAATTTTCACCCAAGCCGTCAGCAGAACCTCTGATATGTATTGTTATACACATTTGTCACGTATTTTGTTAAAATAAAATAAAGATAAAAAAATTCCGCAACAATAAGTAAATTGGAGTTTTGTTAAAGATTTTAAATTCCGATTCACAACTTTTCTTAAAACGGCACGTAAATGGACATCAATTCATATGAAAAATACATCCCAGACGCCTGGGTACTCGCAACAGAAAAATGAAGAAACAAATCCGTTTCGCCAATCTCTCCTCGCCTCCATAATAACCCTAAAAAACGAGGCGATTTGCATTCATCTCTCCACCGTCGGATAAGCATTCACCGACTGACAGGGATTTGAGTTCCCGCTGCGCGAAAGCCCCAACCTCGCGCCCATCAGCCTGCAAGAGTGCACATAACCTCCCGCACAAACGTCCCCTCTCTCCGTCGAGGCAGGAAAAAAAAAAAACAGCTATCGAGGAGCGAAAGGCAAAGGATTTCCTCCTCCCGCTGTTTTCCTCGCCGCGAGGGCGGCGGGGGAGAGAGGGGTGAAAAAGTAGTCCGCGCGCGCGTACGCCGAGCGACACCGAGAGAGAGAAAGAGAGAGAGATAGAGAGCGGGTATGCGCGCGCGAAGCTCGCGAAAGCTCGGGAGGGGGAGCTTGCGCGGTAGCGAGAGAAGGTCTGGGGCGACAGGCAGCCGCGCTCACACAGCGATTCTCGCCCGCGTGTCCGAACCGTCGCCGTCGTCATCGCGCGCGCGCTCAAGTCGTGTGAGCCGGACCTGTGCGAGAGCTCTCCCCTTTTTTTTTACCTCTCTCTCTCTCTGTTTCTGGCCTGGCTTCTCTTCCACGGGGAAGAGAGAGAGAGAGAGAGAGAGAAGGGGGCAGGAAAGAGGACGAGGACTAAACGAACGAGGATGAGCGAAGCGACGGCACAAAGATCGGCGAGATCGGTCGAGCTATGACGCTCGAGCAGTGCCGCTGCTGCTGCTGTTTTCGTGCTTGCGAGGGGAAGGAGACGGGACCGGTCTTGCCGATGCTTTTGGATGCGAGTCCGAGAACGGCGACGGGCCAACAGCAACTATTGTTCCTGCTACTGCTCGCCAGAGCCAAGTCTGGAGAACGGCCGAGGGCTGTCGAGGAGGACGAGGACGACGATGAGCCTCGGACTTTTGCCGATGCGAGATAGAAAACTAATTTTCGGCCTACCGACGACACTTACCAAGTCCGATATTTTCACTCATTACTAGGTGAGTTCGCCGCTGCTTCCTGTCGCTTTTGAACGATTTCTCCTCGTCGCTCCTTCCAGAAGTATGGATTTAATGGTTTTCCTGCTTCTTTAGATTCTCGGCCTATCCGCCCGCGTTAACGAACTTTTTACTTTTGAATGAAGTTTTCTTTGCGCTATACGAAACTTTATTGGAATTCAATAATAACAGGGCTGTACTGACGTAATTAAGTAATAAGTTCGACAGAACCGAGGAACTTGATGTATTTTATTCTTACCTGCTGTTCGAATATTCCAGTCATTATATCTTTTGAAATAAAATTTTTGTAGATAATCGTGGGTTACATGCAGTAGAAATTGATTTTTTGGTGAGTTCTAGAAACATTCAAGTTGATTTAAAACTTTTTTCATGATTATTTTCTATTGAATGTTGCTATAAATCAGTATTCTTTATGTGCCAGTTCATTTAAAAGATGCCACTTTCTTATAACTTAATGAATATTAAATTACAAGAGTTTCAAAAGTGAACTTGTTCTTAAAATAAATATTTTTCCTAAAACTAAGATCTTATCATACACTGAGTTTTTAGCTCAAATACGAGTTTTAAAAAAATAGTGAAAAAATACTTTAACAAGGAGTAGGAAGGTTTTAAAATAGACACTTTTTCGCAATTTGAAGAAAAACGCTCGTGCCGAAGTTTCGAAAAATGGAAGCAAAAAAGTTTTCGATTATAAATTTGAAAATTAATATAAATGGTTAACGATTAAATAATTAAATATTGTTTGTTAGATATATTGTTTAATTGTAATGCAATTAATATTTTAATATACGAATATGTAACTTTTTGCAGTAAACAGCTATATATACTTTTCTGTAAAATATTTTTTAAAACAAAGCATTTATAAATATACGAATTAATTATTAAATGTGAAAGTTTTTCTTTACTTCACTTTGTTGTAAAGTTTTCTCAATAATAAAACATGAATTCCAGTTGTTAATGACTTTTTTATTAAATATAAATAATTAGTATTTTCCGATTAACTTTTCAAAATTCAATTGACCTCAAAAATCGATTCGTATAAATAAAACATCAATATCTTACTCCGACTTGGATTAAAGACAGTTTTACCACCAACCTTTTTGTACCTTAATTGAGTTCCGGTTAATTGACTCACTTCCCTTACAGCGCCAAATTGGTACATCAAAATAAGCATCTGTTTAAAAAAAAAAAAAAAGGATAACGAAAGCCAGTAGGACAAACAAAGACCCGAGGTTTACCGCGCAGAGAAATAACATGTAACCAGTGGAATATAGACAGAAAGTTCGTTATACCCTTTCGGCTTCGTCTGCTCTTTAAATGTCAGCCAGCGAAATAAGGCAGGCTGAAAATGCGGATAACGCGCGGCTCCGCGCGGCGGGCGATGTGGCCTTCGCAATATAAGGGCAGCGAGAAGTTGGCATTATTACGCGGGCGGGATGCTCGATTTCTCCGACAGCAGTCGCAGTAGAAGCTCGGCCGCTTTAAGCGCGCGCGATTTGCGTTTGAAGCGCTCGTGTCACCAAGGAAAGTGGAGCGACTTGCTCTCTCTCTCTCTCCTCTATTGAAGGCGACCGCGTAATGAAACCTGCTGCTGTTGCTGCTCGCTTTCGATCGACTTGCAATGTAAATCCCCGGGCAGAGCGTGAGGCATCCGTGGACTCTGCTCACTAGACTGGAGAAATTAACCAAAGAGAGGAGAAGCACATCTGTTCTAAATGCACCGAACGCCACGGGAACAGCGGATTTCGGGCTGCAAAAGAATCTGGCCATAAAAATGCTGACTCCCTCAGAAATTCCATTACTTTTCGGAGCTTTGATCCTCTCGAGTATACGGGAGAGGAAAAGCGATACGAGGTTTTCTCGCTGTAGCTTTGATATCTCATTGGTTTCTCTTAGAAGATATGTGCCGCGTAAACTCAACGTTTTTTATTTCTATATTATTTAATATGCACCAATGGTTGTTTCTTTTTTCCTTCTTATGTCCATTCTATTTAAGGTTCGGTGAAATATTAAAGGTGTATATATAAAGGTAAACTTAGAATAACAACAATTACTTAAGAATTTAAGAAGGTTACCGCACGTATACGCATTCTGTAAGACTTGTAATCTATTTGCAGTGATTGTAACTTTCGTACTGAAAAGCAATCAATAAGTTCGTTATTTTGTTTCCTGAACTATCATAATTGAGGAAGTAGACGAACAATATATATGTATAGTGAATCCGGCCCTAAAATCAAACATTGCTTTACCGTGAAATTGAACGAAAGTTATTTATAGTTCGGTAAGTTATTCTCGGTTTTACTATTATCTAGAATAATACTAAAATCTTTCTGTTATTACGCACAGCTAATCTTTTAAACATGACGAAACTTGCGAGCATTAAGCTGAACGAATACTGGCTTCGTACTGTTAATTTAAATGTGAAATAACTTATGCTGCCTACCTCAAATCATTTATTACGTGTACGAAGGTCTAACAATATCGAATATATTGGATTATAATAATGTAAAATGCTGGAAAAATAAAATAAAATATCCTAAAGTAATTGGAACTTTTCATTAACCGTATTTCACAATGGTATTGGGGTGTCTATGTAATCGAATATTTCCCATGAAAAATTGTTGTTTATCAACGTTAAATAAAACTTGGATATCAAATTAACTCCGAAACCATAAAACGGACACTCATTTATTACTCTTTTGTTTTCGCAAATAAAAATAATTTGGAAAGCTTTGGAAAGAAAGCCTTAATATAAAACAATTCAGGTAAAATTAAAATCTCTATCGTACAAAGCAAAAAAAACCCCATTATCATATACATTTTCGGCCGACAAATCATTTCGAGCCTAAATCTGTTCGCGCGAAATTTCGCACATCATCATATACCTCTGTACACGGAATCTGCTCTAACCGGACGGATCTTTGCGTCGCCTTACTCGGCGATCAGTAGCATAACGCGGCTTGGGTAAACGAACTTATATAGGATCCGCGTTTAGGCTCGCACGAGCAATCAAGAGGCAGGTGAGGCGACGAGTGAGCGAGCTATCGGTAAAGGGATCATCCCCCTTTCGGCCGCGCGCGCTAACCCACACCGACGTTAGCGGCGGCTCGCAGTGTACCAGCTTTGCCTGGGTTACATTACGCCTGGCCAACGACGGACATTATGCGCGCACACGGTGGGACGCGCGATTCGATCTGCCTGCCGGCCCCGGACGGCTGAGAAATCGATGTCGAAAAATGACGGATGGCTTGTTGACGAACCCAAGCGGGGCGTGATTTAGGCCAGAGATTTTTATTATATAACCGGCCGAGGAGCCCCTCGAGTGCTTTCTGCGTGCAGTGTCAGAGTTCAGCAGCCGCCGCGGCTGAATGTCACGGTTGAGAGAAAAAAAAAACACAAGTGATGAAGGATCGGCGCAACGGGGTTCCTCATGGATCCGAGGCGGACGGAATGATGGTTTAATAGAAAAAAAAAGGTCGTTAAACGATACGATAACCCGCGGGAATCCATCAATTTGTTTGCGAATACATCGGAGCGTGGAACGAGGGGGAGATGCGCAGCGGGAGATCGAGTAAGGCGCGGTTTTAATGAAGGGACGAGATAAAGTATGAATGGAATCCGAACGGTACGGTTTGTTTAGCCTGACGATTATTATCTGGCTCTTCAGCTATTTTCGCTGCAATTTTCTTTTCTGCCTGGAAGCATATTACCGAAAACTGATAAAATCGCTTTTTCTTTCTTGGTACGCTGCATTTATCAAGTTTAACTATTTGGCCTCAATCCTATATATCCACGCAATATTATACTCCCGATGCGAGATGATTAAACTCTATTTCTGCAAAGTTATTAAATTGTTTATTAAATTTAATTAATATTACAATGTAGTATAGACATTTTCAAAATAATTGGAACAAAAAGTTGTACCTGTTTGGATTACAATAATCCCTTGCGGTATAAATGTACACAATAAACTGAATGTTATTGCTTAGTCATAAGTCATAATCAGTATTGCGAGAATATTATGCACAAGATATTCGAATAAATTTAATTTGTCATTTAGTTGTCATATAAATTATTATTTTCAATAGAATGTGCTTTTAGAAATCGCTATCGCTGCAATTTACGTTTGAATTTATGTTGAGTTATACATATTATAAATAATTTTATTATTAATTATTATTAATTATTAATTTGTTTTGAAATGTCACAAAGTGGTTAGCTGACATATAGACAATATCGATTTATATATTCCGACTAAATATCATAAGTAGAGTGTTACTGAATTTAGACAGACGAAGCATATTATCCCAATTACTGCTACTTCTCTGTAGAAATTTGCTTCCTTTTTCTATCCATATAAGGTTTTTAAAAACATAAATGATAAATGTCACAAAAATGGATCTTCTTCTCATCTTCTTTAAATGCGATAATAGCAGATTCAAGGAAACTGAAGAGAAACACTGAACCATTAATACTCAGGGTTACGCGAACAATTCGAGCGTCGATCCGTCGAAAATGTGCAGTCTTGCAAATCCTTCCTCCACTTCGAGCCGGAGAATGGCGGAATTTTCTACTTTAGCGTCGTCGTTTGGGTCGGGCAAACAACGCGGGAGCGACGGGGACACGTTGACAATATGCAGCGTCCGGCACATTTTCCACGGTAGGTCATATCGACTTCCATTGGGCTCTTTACAGACGGACTTTCGAGTCCATCGTGACATTTAACCTCCGCGTATACGGCTTATCTATTGAACTCGTTCGCTTCGGCTATCGCGGGTATTCGCGCCTGAGGAGGTATTCTGCGGGGCCTCTTTCGCAGCAGCCATCCAGTTTTCTTGATTGCGCCTCGACGTAATCTTATCGCTCGGCGGGCGGGAAGAAAAGTGGATTTTCCAAGGGCGCCTCCCTCGGCATATCCGCAAGATTAGACGAATTCTCGCATCATTAGCGAGTCCCTCTTGACTCTCTCTCTGCCTCTCGAAGGGGTAATGCATGTACGGAGGCAGCCGTATCGGTGTTCCCTGCTCCGCGACATTATCGGCGAGAGGATTGATTTCGCAGCGATCCAATAGCCGAATTCTTCGGCGATTATTCGATGTCAGCTCCTTACTGTAATCGCGTCGTCTTGAACTTTTTTACGATCTCAAGACCTTTGCCGAGTCGTTTGTCATTTGAGGAAGTGAGTTTATTTCTTTTAAGGAACAAAACACTTTGCATTTGAGTATCATTTTAGCAGAAATGTTTATTCTGATGACAGGTTTATTCTTAAAATTCACAGAATTAGAGAAATTATGCGAGATACTGATAATTGCGCAGGTTTTCAAGCTTTTCAATCTAATTTTACCATTTTTAATACATCACTTTTTAATGCTTTTCAAAAAAATTTCAAATTGAAAATCAACTTGTTTCTTCCATGAGGATTCATGAAATCTTCGATTTAAAATAAAACTGTAATGTATGACCACGTCGCAAATGAAAAGACATAGAATATCTGCTTAGTTACAGTAATACACATGTAGCATTGATAAAACAGATTTTTTCCATCTTAGTAATCTACCGAATCGCTGACAAAAATCAGATATTCATAGAAAAAAGCATCACGAAGGGCGAAAGTTATTTCCCTGCATCTAGTTTTAAAACTCCTCTTGCCTGAGTAATTGTAAGTTCCCAGAATACGCGCAATCGCAGTCAATCCGCCGGTGCTCAAGAGGGCGATAATTACTTTCACCGGGGATACTGCTACTCCGCAGACTCGCGCTGGCCAAGCCACTTCTCGCCAAGTGATCAATATTGATGGGCAAGCGTCAGGTACGCGAGAAAAGAGAGAAACCGATATAGGAGAATACGCGCAGCCGCTATACTTAGTCCTCGTGTATCGTCCAATAAATGTCGCGTGCAAAGAGGACGTGAGAGGAGGCACTTCTGCGGCTTTTTTTCTAGTTCCAAGGCAGTTTTTCGATCGCCGTGAAACGGCGATGCTTGTGCTTTTGGCGAATGCTTTGGAAAAAATTTATTTTTCTCATTTTTGTGTTTCGATCATACATTTTATTGTTCATACTGTTTTATACAGCATATTTTCCTCGAATTTATAATACAGATGTTGCCATAGTGATGAAATTTTTTTTTAATAAAAATGGTTTTGAGTAATTGCATGGTAACTCAGGTTTCCAAACGTAAGCTTACATTTTATTTCAATAAATTCTGTGAATCAATATCAGATTCCAGTTTGTTAAAATTTAAAAATATTTTTAACGACGTTCTTTGTACATACTAGTAAACCTTTGCGTTTAATTGCAATATACGTTTGGAAAATACTTTTTTACATAAATTCGATATTCTTATTTTTTAACGCATTATCCTTTTAAAGTACATTTTTCCCGCAATCATCTACATTCTTGACTTTAATTTAAATTTTATGATCTTGATAAAAGCATAAATGGTTATATATCGATCATACAGAAAATGCGTATTGCGAGTGAAGAATGTGATACAATTTTCGCCCTTTGAAGTTCTACAAGTTCAAAAGGTGTAGCTTTTATCTTTTTCTTTTATTGGTACAAAAAGCAATTACTGTACCGTATCAACATGTATTGCACTGCTCGAAAGTACTTATTATAGCGAAACATTTATTTATTTCTTCAATAGCAAATATATAATATTAATATTGCTAATAGTATGAACGTAAATGGAAAAAAATCGTAATTTACAAAGAAAGGATGTCTTTGATATTATACAAAATAATGTTGCATCGCGATGCTGAAAAGCTTTATTATTTGCTGGAAAACTATAATAAGGTTTTTTGTAAGAATTTGTACATATAAACATTTTTATAATCACTGCTTTCATAATTTTTCCTCTGTATTTAGTTTACATTTACGATAATTGCAAACATTTTATTTTAAAAAACAAGCACTATATCATAAAAGTTAGCAAGCACGTATAAACACAGAAATATTTACAGATTCGTGTAAGTACATATCTAAAGAGGAACAAATAAATCGTCAAAACACATTCAGTTAACGACAAACTGTCTTGAAATTTCCTGTCACTTCTCGTATGTATATTTCAATATATAATCGATCATTTTATTTGGACATGTTGACGTTATATGAAACTCGATGTTGGCAAAAAGGTTTGCCCGAAAAACGTGCTTAGAATACGAGTAAGCGTATCTGAAACTTAAAAGGTTAGATTCCTTTCAAATCTTAATGGAAGAATGCAAAGTAAAATACAGTGAAATTTCAAAACAAATTGTAATTAATCGTCAAATATATCTAGTTATTAAATATTTAACGAGAAATGTCAAATGGAAAAGAGTTTGAGTGTACCTTTTGAATTTTGAAATATAAAAAGTTTCGGTTTGTAAATTGGGTTATTTAAATTTCAAATTTTAACAGATGCTTTTGTAGGTAGTAACAAGCAAAGTTGTAGTAGATAATGCTTCAAAAAATGATTTAAACTTTTAAAAGACAGGAACATTTTGTCAAAACTTATTACGAATAGTTAAGCTTTTGCTCGTTGTTTCGGTGTTCCGCTTTTGTAAACGGGTTAAAAGCTCGATAATCAATAAGTCTAAATTACCATAACAATAGAATAACTGTAAAAGTAAAACAACCATGAAATTTCTTAAGAAATTGAGGGTTACGTATTTTCTGTGAAATAAAAGTTTTACTAACGAGCCATGTCGAGTATAAAGTGTTAATTACAAGATTGCTGAAATATAGAGAAAAAAGTTTTCTGCAGGAATTTGAATAAAGTCTTGTATTCGGTAAACTTTCAGTTTTTCAATGGAAAATGGAGGAATAAAGTGAGATTGTAGCTGTTTAGTAATAACTACTTATATACTCAATTCTTTGTTGAAAAAAAATGTATTTAATTCTTTTAATGAAATGATACATATCTTGCCAATACTGTAAAACTGTGATACATAAACTATACCTTAATTTAAAGAAAAACCCCTTTCCTCCCAATAACTTCTGGTATATAAATCCATTTCTCAAATATGCGGCCGTTCAATCGAGCATTACCATTCATTTCGATGGAAGAAATTTCCAATCCTTTCTGCTGTACAAAACAGAACAGTCAGTAATTCGAATGCAACTCTATACGAACGAGTTTTTAAACTGCGAAACACGTTAAATCGATCACTGTGCACTGGAGATTAAAAGCTAATTATTTCCCCGTGAATTTTTAACGGAACGTTTTAGCGGCGGAAAGCCGTTTAAGGGTTGCGCAATCAATCGCTCGCTGTTCCTCATCAGCGGCGGCGTAAAGCATTCATGGAGCGTCGAAAATATGTCGCCTCGCGAAAGCGCAGGCAAAGGAAAAGGGAGACACTGGGAATACCGCGATTATGGCCGCATTGAAACGTCCGTCGCCGTTCTCGCGACTTATCCGCGAGTTTTCTCCGCAGGTTTGCGATTCCGAGGAGGTCGAGAGTTCAGCATTTTGTCGGCGCGTCCGCTCAAGTTCTCCCTGCTCTCGTCCTTTTCAAACAGTAGATATAAGCGCGACGGCGAGCGCCCCTTCTATCCCCCTGACGCCTGGTCAACTTTTTTAAATTTAAGCCCATTCAGAAGCGACGGCTCGTGCAACAATGCTCGCGAGAATCCGCGTTAACCCCAAAGCTTCCCGCGGAGAGGAGCAGTCGAGAGAGAGAGAGAGGGAGATTTTCATCTCTCTCCTTCCGTATATCTTTCTCAGTTACGAGATTGTGCATTATGAGGATGAAACGCGATGGAGTTAAAGATACGCGGACTGCGAGGGAGGAGGGAACGGTGTTTGTATTTTCAGGCATACTTGCGACTTTGCACCCGCCTCGCTTTATCTGCCTTTATAAGCGTGTTTATTATTCGGAAGAGGAAAGAGCTCCTCTTGCTTGAGCTTCTCTCCTTCCTTTTTTTTCCCCTCAAGAGAGATAACACAACCGATATTCCTGAAATGGAGATTAAATTCTTTACTAAGCTTAATTAAATGGTTGCAGCAGAAAAATAAGAACATTTATGCTTATTTTTCTGCTGCAAGTTCTTCGCTTGGCAAGAAATTTAAGCAACCACTAATTCTGATTGTAATTGTGATAAATTGGCTTCGAAAGATATCCGCGGTAAGATTGTTTGTGAAATAATATTTTTATTGAATATTATTCAGCATTCAAAGTTGATGAAAGTGGGTTATTTAAGTTTAATCAAACAAAGTAATTGCATTAATCGCGCAAAGTACTAATTTATCGAAAGAAGTGAGGAGTAAAAATTCAAGTCTGCGCTAAAATAAACCGCAGAACTGTGAGAAACATTACCGCTGGAATCTCGTCGATGCAAAATGCAGTTGACGGCAGCCATCGGTAATAAGAAAATCTCTTTTCCGCGCTTCCTGTTGCATCTGGTATTTAAATTGTGCTAATTTGTCCCTCGACTGGTTTCCTGCGAAAATTCGATAACTGATCGACAAGTGCGCGTTTACTTTGTATTTACGGAATCGAAGGGCGTGTAAAAGTCCAAGAAAAAAATACAAAATTAGCTCGTGGCTCCGTCGTTTACGGTTCCGTTTCTCATCTGCGATGCTGCAGGGACGAAAGCCGCGAGAAACACTTCTTTTTTTTCCCCCTCGCAATTCAGACTTCATTTACGTAATGAAATTTACAAGGAAATAACGTATAATTGATTCGTATACCTAAAAAATGCTTTTAAGAGTTTTGCATTTTTTTACTTGGCTAGAAAATTTTATTTTCTTCGCAAAGATTTAAATTTCGATTAAAATATAAAATGGTGAAAATCGTCAGCTCGAGAGACTTCAGTGACGTAGAAAGGATTTTATCCCTTTCGAATGAGTAATTAAACGGAAATCGCTTGGTAAAAGTGGTACGATAAAAGGTTGATTAGAATTTCAGACTCGGTAAGCCATATCCCAGAGTGAGGCAATTGAACTATGTTTTTATTCAATAAGATCGCAGCTTTAACTTTCAAAATAGTCTTTCTTACTGAGGTTTCATTAAATTTTCATTAATTATAAAAATATCAAGATTTAATTATGTTAAAATTACAAAGGTTTCAATTTGCACAAGTTAATTAAAATGTCTTATTATTGATCTTATTGATCTCTCAAGCAATTTATCAAAAATGTTTGTCATTGATTATAGAGACTTTTCGCTCTAATTAAGAATTGTAACTTTATGGAGATTTTAAATCTTGCAATTTTATTTTATAAGAATAAGAGAATCAAATCTCTATAAACTATTATTAAAAAAAAGTCTTTAATATCATTTATCAATTATGGCTCTGTGATACATACACATTAAATATTATTGATTACTTTCAAATGAAAAACAACGCCTATCCTTTGAGGCCGTACGTAACGAGCGCATGTATATTTCTGCCTCCCATCTGTGTGTGCTTGATAGCTTTTTTGTACACTAAAATACGGACTAATTCGCGGCAAAAGGACGAGAGGCAACGTATATGTAAAAGTAAAATAAAGCAAACAAACGAACGAAGGGGGAGGGAGACGAGAGATCAAAAAAAAAAAAAGAAAGAGAAAAAAAAGGACGTGGATCCGAATGAACATTAAAATCAGGACAGCGGAGCGTCGTCACAGAGATTGGCCGAGCAGCGAAGGGAGGGCGCAGCACCTCATCGCGGCTGCGGCTGAAAACGAACGAGTGAAAGGGTTTGACAGGATTGACGTTGCGCCCGATGTTCGCGATCTCGCGACCGAGAGAGACGGAGAGAGAGAGAGAGAGAGAGAGAGAGCAGTGTATCCAACGTACGCGGAAAATTACGGAGCGGAGCAGAAATTTGTCGAAAGCCTGATTGTTTGACGCGCGTTTATCGAGTGAAGACTGCTTGTATCGAATATCTACCTGCTCTGCACGTCGCCGACCTGAATCGGAATTAAATTAAAGGGGACTTGAGCTGCTCCACTCGAACTTCGCGTATGCCTTGAAGTCCTTCACTCACTCCCCCCTTCTCCCCCTTCCCTTCACTTATTCGAAACAGTAATTTAAACATTGTTTCCATTTGCATTTTGCATTAAGTAGTTGGAATTCTCTTGGTTAACTTTTTTAATTTTAAGATAATTTCCTTTCTTTCGCTTTGTTCTTTCTCTGAGTTTCCCAATAAAATTCTTTCTCGAAGCAACCTTCACCAGTAGCATTCTTTTACAAAATTTCAATTTTCGATAAAATACAATACAATACCAAACGTCAGTTAAATCAAGTTGCCTTTCTATCAACAATGACCACGCCTAAATTAATCAATGTCTGCAGACGAACAAAATGTAAAGCAAATCTAAAGTTAGGTAATAAATGAAAGGCCAAACAACACGTACGACCGTTCTCCGTTTCTCCCTTTTTTCTTTTTTATTTCTCTCCTCCTTCCTCATTCTTCTTTTTTTTGTTATCTGGCGCTATCGAGATTCGACTGAACGCTGCTCTGATACGAGAGCAGTGGACCCGACGATGCCTGCGAATACAATGAAAAAGTCTGCGGTAGTGTTCGGATCTCCACCTATCCTCTTCCCTTCGGATAGAAATACGTTCGCATGCGGAACGGCATACAAACGGGGCTGCTTTTCGCGCAACAACGCATTTTCGGGGGTAAGCGGACGTGTGCAGAAGGGCTGTTTAAAGCCGCCGCTCTGCTGAATAATTGCTGTGCCTTAAATTCTCGGAAGTTTCGTATTTTCCTCCGATCCGCCTTTGCGAAAAAAGTTTTAATGCCTTTCAGCACCTCGTCGAAAAGTTGTTCGAACTTCAGATTTTTATAGGCTTTTTGGCTTTTGGATGCAATTTTTTTTTCTAATAGAGCTTTTCAAAGTTAAATTTTCCAACGTTGTTCGGGCTTTATTTAAAAATGAAATTCGCAAAATTGCTAATAATTAGCAGTGAAATTGAATCTGAATGAAAAGATACAAGGAATGGCGAATTAAATAAACGACCTAAAAATAAATTTAACAAAAGAAGCAAAAAACTTATCGAGAAAAAAGTATTAAATCTTTTATCAAAGACATCTCTTCAAAGAGCTTTTTCATAGTATTTTTCATCACAAGTCCGTAAAATGCGATTTTGCGGCCGAGTACAATCACCAGGTAGGAGGACCGGCGAAGTCGGTCCGAGTATCCCGGAGAATGTGCGACATCGAAAAATCTCTTGCGCACGTGTTGTGAACATTATTTTTCAGTATAATTAGCCGCGTAATTCGGTTTTTTGTCCTGGTATTGGGGACCCAGAATGCACGTCCGGAAATTGCAATTTTTCGGCCGACAGGCCGACAGGCCGAAGAATTGCAATTTCTGTTACAACGGATTCTGTACAAAACTTCCAACGTTTAAATTAAGAAACATTATATTTAAAAATTGAAAAATATTTCCCAGTTTATTATTAGGACTAAATATGCTAATTACAGCTGAATAAAAAGTACGTAAAATAACACAAGTTTTTGTTGAGATATTCACTTTTTTACGATCCAAAAAAAAAAAAGAAAAAAAAACGTTTCACAAAAATGATTTTCAAATTATTAAAATATCACTAGTTTATTATTCATAAAAATTGTATTAATTACCAACTGGTTAATTTATACATTAAAGAATTTTGCCTTCCGGTACAGCGGATCTAATTTACCTCGCGCAAAAAGGCTGAGAAAAGATCGTTTATAAACTGAGCTGAAATGTGATGAAGAAAAAAAAGAGATGCAAAGATTGTTTATGAATACCCGGGTATCGTCTCGAAATAATTGGCACTCCCCGAAGGAAGCTGTTAGTTAACTCGAGTAAATTACCATCGCTCGCGTCGCCAAAATGAGAGAAAGAGAGCCGGGGAGCAGAGAAATTTATACGTCCCGTCGGGTTTTTAGCCGAGGCTAGTTAGCGAGAGTCAGTTTACCAGTCTCTCTGAAGTAAAAAACAAATTCAGCTAAAGTCGTTATTCCCGACTCTGACAAAAGCTGTGCCGCGCCGTTGTTCGCGTTCCCGCGGCAAATTCGATAAATCTACTCTCTCTCGCGAATTAACTCCTAGACGTGCACTTCCCGCCTTTTTTCCCTTTTCCGAAACATTACGCGCTAAACATTTTTCGCGCGCGTCGGGTGGGAATTTTGCATGCGGAGGCGAAATTCTGCGTCGCCGGGTGATCGCATTAATAAACTGGAAAACTGATTTCAACGGGAAATTCACTTATTGCGCGTAGCAGCCAACGGGTTTACGCTTCGAAATCTCGTTTGAGTTAGAGGCAGGTGGTCCGTTGTATACGTTTGGCGTGGATTTTGTTTCACCCGCAGTACGCAAAGCTCATTAATTTATTTAAAAAAACATAATGGCCGTTTTAAGGTACTACATGAGCGGCTCCATGATGAAGTAAATAAAATTGAAAAACCACCGGTTGAATACATGCTTATGAAAATAGTGCGCTCTGATCGATCGATTTATAATAAGCCATTGAAACACACTTATTAAATAAAGGATGAAGCTATTATTGTGTTATATCTGTTACTCGGCGTTTATTAATAACTGCTATTTCGCCTATAATTAAAATGATGGTGCATTTCTGTGTTGCAGCATGTCTAGCAGGTAACTGGACATCGAGACCGAGGTTGAAGTGGCAAAGCAAAAATTGCTCTCACCAACTAGGAGTCTCGATCGGAAGGGAATGGAGGTTGAGAACACAACGGACACTGGCCTTAACGGCACGGACGCTAATCGCACTTCTACGCCGGTATTCGCCATCGGCACTAAGTTTCTCGAAGAATGGTAAGTCAATTATTAGATTTCCTGTTTGCCTTAGTCATTAGTTTTTAAGTAATACTTTTCGTCAAATGAAAGTGTACCAGTAATATGAATTATAAATAACGGTTTGTAATTTTACGTCAATTTCAAAAATCAACTTAATGCTCGAGCGTGAAAGCTGTGTGATCTATTTGAAACACTCGAAAGTATTGAAAAAGTACCGAGATTATTACGATCTTATAGAATGTATAAATTAATCGATAAACAAACAACGAGCTTTATATTAATATTATATTAATCATTGAATGAGCGAGAAACAAGTTTTATATTAAGAAATGGAATAAAAAAGAAAAAAGCTCAGCTCGATGCAAATATAAGTTAACTCTAAAAAATCAATATTCATTCGTACCTTATTGCTATTTAAACCCAATTTTATGGCATTGCTTGGCCTCCATTATTTTATTACTCTGAAACTTGTCCCCAGTTCGAGCTCCGTCACAGTTACAGGGAGCTTAAGTGGCGCAAAGGACTTACTTCTTACTTCCCTTCTTTCCGCGGTGCTCTTTTACGTTCGATCTAATTAATTCTTGTAACATTTTCTGGCGTCTGGTGTATTGTTTCCGTGCCCTGAGAAGCTTACACTTCTGCCTTGAGTATTTAAGCAAATATAGAACTTGACGACGTTGGCAACTTTTTTTATATAGTTAAGCGCAGCGATCCGTAAATAACGACGTTATTTTGTTATGCCATAACTACCTTAATGAACGTAAATTCACTTGATCCTATTAAAAGCAGAATGCCTAGAGGTATGCTCTTACGTGTACACCAAATCTACGTCACTCTGTGAGCACGTGCAAAAACTGCAATTGGTTTTCTGCGCGGTGATTAAATATTTGTTAATGAAGGAAGAAAGATTTTGTACGAGTTTCTTTCGGTACAAGAGAGAGAATTAAGAATTAATCTAATTTCGTTATGTAACACTAGAACTTCGGCACACTAATTATACAAGTTTAATCTCTCTGTACTTCAGCATTCGCGCTAATTAGATTAATCCGCAATAGTGATGTCTATAATTGGCTCTAAGCAGCCAATCGTAGTCGTTCTAGCAAAAGATCAGGCAGCGGGTATCTTGCGATCCCGCTCGGGGACGAGCGCATGCAGAGATAATTAACTGGTCTGATTCCGAGAAATCCTGAGTCTCTTCCTTTCTATAATGGGGAATGGGCAGCAAACAGCGTAGGTACCCTCATATCGAGCGGCAGTTGCTGATTAAGACGTTGCTTGCTCTTTGACTTTGCTAATTCTTGGAAAAGGCGGGGGGGTAGATAACGATCTCAGTTTTATCCCTCGAGATGGAACTATAAGATTGGCGCGCGAATAGTTCCGCGCTTGTTCCGACTGAAGTCTGTGCCGTTTGATAGCTTTGTCAGCGTCTTGTTAATACAATGCTGGCCTTAAATTTCAACTTTCCACTTTCTGATGAAGTTCGCGGCTCAGGCCCAAAGTCGAGAAAAGTTGTACGAGCTGAAGTTCGGGCCACTTGTCAACTAGGCGGTCCTTGCTTATCGACCTGTTGCACGACAGTAAAATAGCCAAATACTTAACTCGTTTAATTGGGATCACGTGTTAGTCAAAAATAGAAAGATTTTCTTCAAAACATTTGAACTTCGGGAGTGCCGGAAATATTCCGTACATTTGCATACGTACAGCCGCGATTTCTTTTGTAGAGTAAAAGTAATGTATTCAAAAGTATTTGTTAAAAAATTTTTATTATTAAAATTGCATCAATTTGAATAAAATGTTTGCTGCCACCCATTCAGAAGGATTAGCATGACCATCGAGCTTTTTCAATTACGGTACTCGTACTCGGTCTGTAGTGCATTTAATTGGAAACGTTGTCAAGTTCCCGCAAGTTTTCAATCGAGCAAAAAAGGAAGACCAGGCAGAGAAAGAATCGAAAGAACCGAAATTCTCTTCCATTTCGTTCTTACGAAATAATAGCCCACTATACAGCTATACAGTCGGCCGGCGGATCGTTAAAGAAAAACGAGAGGGAAGAAGGAACAAAACTGGAATGCCCACTCGATATTCCAGATTTTAAACGCGGAAGGCCTCTCTTCATTCTTCGAAATTGTTCATAAATTATAGCGAAAATCCCTCCTGTTGCCTTTCGAGAATCCCGCTCCCGCCGATCCGGGCCAAATTGCATCCTTGACCTCTTCCGTGTTTGCAAATAAGCGGCTGCGTGCGAGAGAAGTGCTGCCCGTACCTTTTTTTGTCTTCCCGCACCTATACACCACCTGCAGGAATAAAAAAAAAAAAAAAAAAAAAAAAAAAAAAAAACCGGCGGCCAATGTCGTGCGCCAGCTGGAAATCACGCGAGCTGCTAACGCTCCTCCCGGTGGCTTGAGTGTAGGGGGAGGAGGGGGAGGGGGGCGACATTTCATTGACCGCCAAGGCGGTGAAAGCGAGCGGGAGGGAAGGAGGAAGAGATACGAGCTCGGAGCCTTTTTGACGGGGCGGCTTGCATTATCGATTGTGTGTTGACTTCGGGCTCTTTTTATTATGTCTATTATTAGTGCCTGCGACGAGTTTCAGAACTGGAGAAATTCGATAGCCAGGTGAGTCGCGCTTTCGATTGCGCGCGCTCGCTCGGGTTTGTAGAAAATTATTGCAATTTTGCTTGGCGATTTGAGCGCGAGCCGCTTTTCAACCTAGTTCGCCTTCGAAAAAGTAAAATTCTCTCGAAACAACGGACGTTTTGCGGAAACCTTTTTTCGCTTTTCAATGCGCGCATTTGCGTTTTCGATCTTTGTTTTATAGCTTCAAAATGTTTTACCGTCGAGGTTCGGGCTCAATGCTCATCAGACGTTCATCCAATCGAGTGATTCTCGCGTGAAATTTGAACAATTGGAGTTCGACAATTTTGCACGGTAGTAAAAATTTTGGTGCAAAACAAAAAGTTTTCTAAAATAAATAATAAATATAATGTGAAATTTAAAAGATATCTTTACAGTTCATTTCTCTCGGTGCATTTGAATGCAAAAATCTCAAACTTCGAACTAAAACCATTTCAAAGCAAAGGTATTTAAATGTAAAGAGCAAAAAAGGCCACGAGCGCCACCCCCCCCCCCCCCTCCCCAAAATGAAACTCTTGCATTAAAGGGTACATGGACGGAAACGCTTCGGGGCCTATTTATAGCCATTAAACGCTGACCGTTACATGCACTGGTTCGATTAGCAGCGTAATTTCCAATAGACGACCTTATCCGGGGTTTAGGTGATTTAATCTCTATTATCAGCATCTAGCTTCTCCCGCTGCTTCCAATATGGGTTTAAAATTGTTCCCCGTTTTTATTGTACTAATGAAAATGCGACGGTTAAATGTAAAAGAATTTCCGGGCCGATAAAGAGCATTCGAATGTTAGACGCCGCGGAAAATCGAATTTAATGGTACCTTTATACCTTTGTCAGTCGTGATCCCGAAGTTGGTGCGCGCCTGCGCGAGCGCGGACTGGGAGACCGAACTTGGATGGAAGAGATCTCTCTCGAGTCTTTCCAAGTCCTAAATTGTACGGAAACTTGGCGTCCTGATTTCAGCAACGTGCAGAGCAACATAATGCCAAGCGCGAGCTCTCTCTCTCTCTCTCTCTCTCTCTCTCTCTCAGAGCTTTACGAGAACTTGGCGCAACAATCGCCTGAAATAAGTAGATCGATCAATCCGAATGGAAGCAGCCGAGCTGTTATTCTCCCTTTTTTTCCTTTTATTTTACTACATATATATTCCTTCATTCCTTTTGAAGGGGTAAAGGGGGTAATTTCGACGATTATTCATTGCCAATTGCACATTTCGTTCTTCATCCAAATTGAAATCTTTATAGTGCTTCTTTTTTTTCAAAGAGATGAATTCTAGGTCTTTTAGTCTAGTAATGATTTACATCACGGAAAAATACTTTTGTATATTAATCGGCAACTTTTTGCAACCATTTAACTTTCTGTCAATATCCGCATAAAATTTACCCATTGTTTTGCTAATATTAAAACCTTCAATGTTCACTTGTTGTTGTCACAAACCTGTAGGAAATTCAGCCAGTTGCAAAACTACGTCATAATGAAACTTTCTTGAAATGAAATTTGCCGGTTAAAAGGAAAAAGTTTTTAACATTCAAAAAGTCAAAGGCTTCAACGAAATTCGAGTTACAATTAAACAGTTGAATTCAAGCGCAAGTAAAAGTGAATAGTCCATCCAGTGCCTTCAATAAGAAGACGTCTGGCGCGAGTTAATCATCCCGCTCTTAGAGCTTACTACGCGAACTTCTTTAATCCTTTAGACAGGTTATACGAGCAATACGCACAAGTTCCTAATCCAACTTGATCCCCGGGCACTAACGATAGTCTCAGTCTCGTCGTGCTCGGATTATGTTCCAAAGTCCAGGCACTTTGATTATGACGAATGATTGATGATCCAAATATGTGTGCAAGGCGACACTAAAGGGGAAATCAAGAGCCAAAAGCTTCTGCCATTGGAGTTTACTTCTTTTATAGTATAAGTTGCACTGCGTTTTTCGCAGAAGTTGTGAGCTTGGAATTTGTGCTTTCAAAGCTGCCTTGCTCCGCTGGTAGCTAATTTTTTTTTTCGTTTTTCTGTAAGTTAAAGAAAACTCGCGAGCATATTTAACACTAATTGAATAAATTTAAAGTAAATACATTTGCTTTTATAGTATATTACGCCGTAAAGATTAATATTTGACTTCTAAAGCAACTGTAAAAGTTTTAAATTTTGTATTAGACGGGAAATTGGAGGAATATTTTAAAATAGTTTTAATTACATAAAACTGGAAAAAGGAAAATGTATCTTTCGACGTTGTGCTCAGTAAATTTTCTGTAAAGAATAGCTTATTTAAATAATAAAATTGCAAGCTCTATTACTGTAAACTTTAAAAGACATCACATCGTTTTCATTCGTCGCATTCTATGAAAAATTAAAAACATAAACATTTGAAAGAAATCCAAATATTGTTTTATATACAAACAAGTCTTGAAAATGTACAAAATGAAACTTCGCCACGACTGAGTATATTTGAAAAAGAAGGAGAGTAGATGCTCTTAAGGCTTTGGTAGAACTTTTTCGTGTACGTACACAAACAGTAGGCGTGATTAAAGATGCACCGTCAAAGCATCGGTGGCTCGAGCCACTTTTCGGTTTTCTCTGGATTCTCGTCCGCAAAACCACCGTCTCTGCTTTTTTTTTTTTACCTTCGTCATTGATTTTTCACAGCTGCATGTCATTTTCCGCTCGAATGCCTACCCAGAATGCGTTCTATATGAAAAATATTAAGTAGAAGCAATAATGCAGGAGTGTTATATGTATTTCTATAAAACTTGAAAGATTCATAGTATTTTATGCCAAAAAAAAAAATTTGAGATTCTTGAAAAAGAAAGTGCAATGCAATAAGACGCAGCAATGATTTACTTTTATTATTCTCTTATAAGTGAAAAATATATAGCCTTTCTAAATGCTTTTTTTATTTCGAAATTCTCCTTCTAGCCTAGAAGGCTCATTCATTCTACTTTTCTACCTCACTTGACGCTGCAATATGCAGCAGGCATGTTAAAATTTCGTGATTCCGAAATGAATTCTCAGATGGGCCAAGACCACTTTAGCTAGATGAATGCACTATGTATATTTTGTGGTTTTATGAGATTCTTCACATTAATTCTTTATCTCTACTTCTTTTCTATTCGAACCTCTAAAAAATTTAATACATTATATGAAGCAATACAGTTTTGTTGCTACGTTACGCGTTAAAAAATACTATTACATGTATATATTTATTACTTATAATATTGATATCTATCAGCAATTTCTCATTTTTTCCTTGAAGAAGTCTCCTTGATATTCCTTGAAAAATACACGACCCGAACTTTTTTGACAGACATGCGTCAATATTAGGCAGAAAGTCGTGTATCCATTGAAAGACGTATTCTTTGAGCTCGCCGAGAATGATGCATACGCATAAAGCATACTAGTACAATTGCAATGTTTGCCAAACGTATAAGCTGCGGTACAAAGACGTTTCTGCTTGCTTAATAGCTAAATGTGAACGCGGGTAAGTGACTGAGGATGTGGGTGGTAAAAGGATGCGCGCCACCGGTAAACCAAAGGCTCCGTTCGCCATCCAGGCTCCCGTAATTGGCACAAATTGTTGCTGCACTATGCGTACCTCCTTATACTAAGGGTTCTTATGTAGATGAGTTCGCGTACGGCTGCCGATCAATCAATCTCATGCATGCAAATTTATGTCTTGCTAAATATTGCTTCATCTTTTATATTTCTCGTATATTGATTATTTGATTTTTCAATACGATTAAAATAATAAAAGCGTCCATTTGATCCTTTTCTAATAAGAGATTTTTATTGATGATAAAAATTTGAAAAAGCATTGGACTTTCGCATTTTAAAATGATTGGATATTCAATCTTCCCGGAATGACACATTTCCGCAATCCGAAATCCAGGCTTTTAAGCAGTACAATTTTTTGTATTTGCAACATGCAAACTCTTTTAAAATAATCAACGTCACATAAAAATTTTGAATACAATTTTCATATTTTATAAAACTTATCGATGAAAGGATATGAAAAATATAAATGTAAACAAATTTTCAGATTAAACATTTATATGATTTTAAAAGCTAAATTATTTTGTTAAATCAATCGCGCATTCTCTTGAATATTATTTTTTTTATATATTTTTTTTGCGCTAATTAATTTTCTCTTTTTAATATAATTGTTGCTTAGTCCGTACAAGAGATAAAAATATATTCTTCAAATACGTGCTTAAGCAAGAAAAGTTCTGCGCACGGTGGATCGCAGCAGTACATCAAAGAGGGCTGTTTAGTGTAGAAGTAACTATCTAAATATTGATTCACGTCCCTCTAAACAACAAAGTCAAATACTAGAATTTAGACTCTTTGAAAAAGAAAGTGTGTAGAATCTCAGTGGGTGGGTACACACTCAACAACCGTATTTTCTTTAGCAGTAAGTTCAGGCGCAAAAGCTGACGCAATCAGTTTATCCCAGCTATGCGGAGAAATTTGAGTATGATCGAGTGCAGATTCCTTTCGTCGGTTAACGAAGCAGCGTATTTGGATTAGAGTAAATGAGGGTTACATTCAGTCGAGGGCAGATTCGAGAAATTCCTTCGAAGGCAGCCAGCTGGGGAGCGAGAGAAAGTTCGCTTTTCGGGGGAAAGTCTCGAATTCGCTGCATCCCGAATTTGCCAGACTTTCTCGTTTATTACGAGTTTACGCGGGGATAATAACAGTGCATACGCTGTAAAAGCGTATCCATTTTAATCTGTTCGAGTGTCCGCATTCAAGTATAATAAAGTCAAAATTAATCATGCATGACGTGTTATTTATACGCACCAGTGAAAGCGTCACGTCTTTATTTAAAAAAAAACGACGATCTCAGTGTATATCTAAAAATGTTTAACGAATCTGTTTATAAAATTTCTTGTTAAAAAAGTGTCGGAGATTTAAAAGGTTGCGTGATGGACTTTAAGGCAACTTAAAGAAAAATTTCGAAGTCTTGCCGGTGAGAATGCTTTATCATTATATTAAGCCGACGGATTAACTTTATTTATAGGTTTTTGGTAAATACTAGTGCTATTGTCGAGCTTAATTCAAAAGTATCATTATTATTAATTGCTTAAAGAAAAGTGTGGATTTTTAGATTATCCATTGAAATTTAGTAAACAGATTAATTGCTAAAAAGGCATCGTATAATAGACTGTCATACTTAGTTACCTTTAAAGTCGACTTTAAAGCTAAGAGGATTTAGTGTTTTCTACATAAGCCTGCCGGACTAAAACTGACTCCTACTACTTGACGGTCAAGAGTAGTGGAAAAAGCTGACACAGGGAGATATAGGTATTACGAAGTAGTTTGCTGTGATGCTGACAAACGAAAGCATGAAATAATAAATGCAGGAAATATTTATTTATTTGATGTGAACTTTAGATTTAATGACGCGTTTATCGTCCCGATCGAATTTACTAATGTATCGAAATAACTAGACTAATACTCGACCCACATTATACATTCGAGAATTCTGATAGAAGATAAATGTTATATGAGCATACACAATCGGAGTTTAATTTTCCATCTGATTTAAATTTTATGACATAAATTAATTTTATGACATTAAAGCTTTCATTTATGTGAAATGTAACTGTTACTATAATATTTGGTTAAAACTTGAAATTAATTTTAACAAAAAGATTTTAGGAATCCTTTTATTCTTAAAATTTCACTTTGTTTAAAAGATGTTTTATACATATAATTATCGGTATTTAAAATCTATTATTATTGATCTTTTACAGGCACGCGCTCATTAATTTACCGAAAACTGAATTTAATTGAAAAGTCGGCGCTTCAAAGTTGTATATGGCCTTTCGCGCGAAACAGCAGGCGGACTAATGAAAAAAAAATTTCACTTTTACAATCTCGGGTAATAAAATCTTTCGATAAGGTCTTTACAGTACCGGCAAAGAGTTTGATTTCGGCGAGGTCGCGGGAACGTGCGCACGATTTCGCAATGTAAAGAGAAACAAGTCGGTCTAGGCTAGACCTGTATTTTTACGAGAATACGAGTTCGCGAGTTTTGATAAGAGAGGCGACCTTGAACGTCGTCGCGAATGCGTTCGAGAACTCTTGAAAAAACAGATTGTTGTTTTATATTCTACTGTCATCGATCGCGTCCCCAAGACACGTTCGCTTCGTGTCATTTTTAGCTTTTCAGTTTTCCATACAGCGCCGATGCATGAAAGAGGTATGACCGAGCCCTCGGTCTCATGAATATGGATTGTTTTTCACGACTTCAACCCGTTTCGCTGCATAAAAATTAGTCTACCGTTTAGAATTCAAGTGCAGACGCATCTAGATGCATTTTCTGCATTTAATAACAATTTTCGTTAGAAAGTATTTGAAAACCAAGAGTAAAGCGAATTACCGGACTTTTTAGTATGCTAGAGCTACTTTTTCTACTGCTAAAGTCATAATACGGGAGTAAAAATTATTTTTCCAGAAGCGCAAAACCATGTCGCAATTGCTTTTGGCATTGTGCTGAAACTGTTTGAATTTATTAATATGTCGACCGTCAATTTTCGCTTGAATTTTCGTCGATAAATGAAGAAAAGTAATACCAACGGGTTCAAATGCAAATTGAATGAAAGGCGAAATCAGTGAAAAGCACGTGCTCGCGGGGGCAGCCTTCGTCACGATCGCAGTCCGCAGCACTCCCAAGAAAGAAAACACGTTAGCCGTTGCCACCGATATATATATATATATAATTGACACAAAGAACACGCGGGCGTGATAGCGGCATTGATCGAGGCCGGCCGTTTCCTGCTTTGCAATAATTACGCGTCACGCCATGTGCACAACTCGCTCGTATGCATATATTTATATATATATATATATATATATATAGACGACGACGAGGAACAAGTCGTCGACGTGACCTGAAAGGCCAAAACGCGACAATTAGCTGTCGAGGAGGCGAAAAGAAAACGCGCGACAAATGCAAATCGGCCGACCCTTCAATTAACATACGCGCGGAGTGTGCAGTCTGTACAGTCGTCCGGCAATTGTTAGGTTGATCCCTCCGGCGTGCGATCGCATCTAAATGCTTGCATTACGGAGCCTTATCTCCGCGAGCTCGGGCCGCCAGGCTCTCCGGGCTTTCGCTTCTTTCGACGCTGAATGGATCAAGGATGTATCGCCGGGTTTCATTAGCTGCATTATCTGCTCGCTCGAGTGTGGACAATGAATTCTGCACCGTCTGCGTTTCGATTTATTGCGGAATTCAGCAGCAGTTTATTCAGGGTATAATAATTCCGTTCGCTAATTTATGTACATACTTATTATAATAAGTAACTGAGTGCGTGGGTGTATTGCAGGTATAAGTGCGATCGTAGAAATGGAAAGTGGGAATTAATGTCATTCGAGGGTCTATAGACGTGGTGTAAAGAATTATTTAATTTTTCGTAAAAGATAAGCGTAAGAGACTGTATTGTAGCTCGCAAAAACGAATCTAAAAATGTTAATTCTCCAAGATAAACGGTTGAACAATTGTTTTCAATTTAACGCACTACTATAATTACTAGTGTATGTTAACTGTATTCATATATATCACGTAAAATCAAATACTCAGTCGTGATGATATATTATATAAACAAACTTTGAAGTTGTCCTCCAAGACTCTGATCCTGAAGGGCGCATTCGCGGATTGACATGAGAATTCCATTGTGATACTCCGAGAGCTAAATAATCGCGGTTATCAATAATTCTATTTTAAAGTTCGTTCAATCTAAACTGTTTAATAAAATCGAGAAAATCCAAAACTCAATAAAAACTCCACATAATACCAGCTGTAACGCAAAGCCGTTGCTTTCGAAGTAAATTCGTTACTTCGATTAAGAGCAGCTTCAATTTTCATTCTGCTCTCGGCCATCGCGAAGAGCGTCCATCTCGAAAAATCCTCGAAGCTGCAACAGCTCTTGTCAGCACAGTCGAGAAGCGTTCAATGGCTGTGAAAGAGACACACCACAGGGGAGAGGGGGGGGGGGGGGGGTAGCGACTCGACTGCGAGAACCGTGACAGTTTCCTCCTTGAGGCGAGCTCGATCGTTCTCGCTTGCCGCAGTTATTAAACGGGTTCGTTCAATTCCCTCGAGCGATCAAGTGTATTCTCAGCTCCCCGCTCGTCATTATAGCGCGCGTCGTTTTACACGCTCTACATGCCGAAATAAGGTTCGCGGCAACGCAATTCTCGCTCGGCTTGTCCACCTCCTCCCGCCTCTGTGCAATTGTCCAGAAGTAGGTTTTTGTTGGGGGAGTTGATTTTTTGTTTTGCGCGTACTTCGCGACGAGCTCTTTACAATTTGACGGTTGAAAGCCGATGCTTCAGCGAGACGTTAAGTATCTTTTACAGATTTTAGTAAAGCTTCAAAATGAATTTATACCACTTTTGGATTATTTATTGGGTAGAGAAATTTATAAAGATGAACTTTTGTTGTTTGTAGGCGAGTCATTTTTTAGGAGTAAGCTTTTATGAATTTTGAATTAATAAATCTCTTCTTGGCTCGCATTTTTTTAAAATTTTTTTAAAGACGAAATAAAAAAGTGAGTATGGCGTGAATGGTTGTTATATAAAAACAGCGGAGCGTTTAAAGGTTTAATAAACTCTCTATAACAAAAAAATAATTTTAAACTCATCGAATTCCTTCAGTTTTCAAGCTAATAGATAAATATAAAGATCGACCTTAATAAAGATCATAGGTATTTAGGGCACGGAACCGAAATTGTAAATTCGCACGGGGTATTTGTCCTCGGAGTTTGTGATAAATGTCGATGTCGCGTGCCGCGCTGCATGATGGGAAAGATACAACAGAATGAGTTTTCATTTTGGCCAAGTACTTCTTATCAGTCAAATTAGTCAACTATGAGCAATTGCGGCGTCAGAAACTTATTAGCTATCTTGGAAAATTACATAATATCAAATTACTGAAAAAACAAGCCATTCCTTTCGGGCCTGTATTTGTAAAACTAATCATTCCTCTATACCTTTTTTCAAGAAAAGCTTATGCTAACGGTCGTTTAACGACGCAGAGAAACTCTGCGTGTAAAGGATCTGGAGCAAAGCGCGCACCTTTAAATCTTGCTGCTACTTTTTCGTCATCGCCGATATCACTGTCCGGCTGCGTATCGCTTCGAATTAGAGCCTTTCAAAGTCGAGAGGTAGAAAAAAAAAACGATCCCACGGGCGATTAACCGCCTCTCGAATCTCCTTTCGCTTTGCTGGCCAACCCTCGAACCAAGCAAGCCTTCGGCCTCCGCGGACTTTACACGTATAAAAGTCAATGATAAGCATGAGGTGCTTATTATGGCTAAGGGGAGGAAGAGCGAGATAGGAGACCGGTCGCTGATGCGCCGACCGAGACTCGACCTACTTTGGGCTCGCGAGCTACTTTTTTTTTTTTTTTACTTTTTGTTGCTCTTTTCCTTGATATAGCTTTTTGGCTTCTCATCTACATACTTCTTTGCCGAATACCGAAACTGACCACGTAATGCCTGCAAGGAGTCATCGTTTGATTTTTAATTAATTTTCGTCAAGTACATTTATCGAAATTCGTAAAGTATTATCGAAAAAACTTGAATCGGGACGTTTTCAAACGAAAAAGTTTAATTGAAGTTTATAGAGAATCAATACGATTCGTATTTAATTAGATACATTAGCAAAACTCTTTTCGAAACAATATAGTGCAAGCACTATTTAAGCGAGAGTGAAAAAAGTTGAGATTTTCTTGATGAGCTGGCAGGTGGTGCTTCTAGTGCTCCCCATCGACTTAATCCTTCTGTCTAATTAATTAAAGTAACCGAGTAAATTGGTATCATCAACAACAGGTAAGATGAAGCGTAATCCGGTGAAAAGCTCTTGCCTTCAAAGTTATTCTTTCCACACATTTAGTTTTAAAACTATTCTATATGTCCTATTTGTACCGGCTGTTAATTAAGTAACTTAAAAGTTGTCACTTAAAACATATACCTCTTACTGGTAGTACAAATGTGAAACAGACGTCATTCGTTAATTTAAACACGTTTCAAGTGCCTAAATTTAAGCCGTTCGTTTCTCTTGGCTATTGCTGATAATGAACACCGGGATGAATAATGAAATTCGTCAAAAACTTCCACGACGTCTCCTCGGTACTCGAATTCAAATTAGAAAGTCATAAACTAAAGAGCTGAACGTTTTCATACGAGAAGCTGTCAAAGTCTCGTATCCCCGTTTTAAACGATTGTCACATAAAATATTTCCCTCGATTGATTTCTCAGAAAAAAACCGCAACTCCTGCTTTCTCTATAACGTCGCGTCAGAGTCGAGTTCTAGCCCGTGTGCTCGCACATTCTTCCTTTCAATAACTTATTCTATGCAAATTTTCCAGCATCCGAATTCGCCGGATGCTGGAGGCCCCCAAAAGGGAATGTGATTGCGCCTTATAAAAATCTGCGAACGTGGGTGCGTCGCTACTCCATCAAGAAAATCGGATTTGCGAGATAGATTGGAAGAAACTCCCCGTCTCGCGGAGGGACAAAAATTTTTCCGCGACTTCGGCTCTCGCTCGCACTGCCTACACCAATATAATACATGCTATATATCGGGCGACACGGATTCAATTTTCGGATAAAAATGCGAGCGCGACGGCACAATGAGATTCGAGAGCTTTCTTTCTTTCTTTTTTTTTTATCGGCGGACCTCCGCCGGCGCACTAAAAGATGATGCGCGAAGAATCTGTTGTCGCGCCGGCAGCGAGTCTGGAGAATGAGCGAGACGTGTCTCCAAAATGGAAGAGAGAAGGACTCGGCGGCAGGCCTCGCGGCTACCGGGAGTTATATATGTATATATCTTGCACTCCGGGATGAAAGGCAGAAAGAGAGCAGTTGCGCCTGGGAAAAAATAAAAATACGCCGCGTCGACGCCGCCGGCGAGAAGGCAGGGGCGAAGGAGATGACCTTCTCGGGCTGGGCTCACAGGCGCGGCATTTACGTATAATATATAAGAAGGAGGAACGAAATCGGTGGCAGCTACGTCGTTATCGTCGCTTTATTTTTTTTTTTTTTAAATGCGTCGACCGGCGGCGATGGGAGCGTGACTTAATTTAATCTCTGTAAATAACTTTTTAATCGCTCGTCGAACAGGGCGGAGCTTTACTCGATCGATTTCTTTTTATTCCTGATTAGGCGATGACCGTGTATCTGCCGTTATCGTGCATTCGGATTCTATAAAGTTTTCGAGATTTTATGTTCCAGATTTTTCGTTGCAAAATACCGTCGCGTTTATTTTTTCGGTCTAAAACGTGAAGAAGTTTTGTAAAAAGCTCGTTTTCGGTTGGGATTCCGAAAAGCTCTTGGGTCAAGGATAAATTAAAGCGCTCAATTTCAAATTATCATACATACAATTTATCGAGAGCGAAATCAACAGTCTTTGATATTTGAGAAATTTTTTTAATTTGCACCGAGCTAAGTAACTAAAAGTTTGCGTGAAAATTAATAAAAAAAAAAAAAAAAAAGAAACCACAGCCAACTATATCGTCAACCCTGTCGATCCTCAATCCCTGCACCGAGGAAGGTAACTCCCCCCAAGAACCTTCGTCGAAGCACGCGGCATTAAGCGAGCCGGATAAAATCAAGCCATGAATTCTCGTTCTACACAGATCAATCCTTCCAATTGCATAAAATTATCTAGTCTAGTCAAGCGGACGGCTGCAATAAACGGGCCACTTCGCGGCGCGGCGGCCGGCTCCGAGTAACTTTGCAAATTGCGCGTCGCGAGCGACAATGAAAACTGCAATTGCCGCTCTTCAAAGATGCTATCGGCTCGCAAATAATAATAACGGCCTGATAATTCTAACTACATATATACCTATGCATGAAACATTCGCGACTGGCTTCGGGGCAGGTGCGCAGTACATTCCAGAGCCGCGTTCCCATTATGCTCGCGCGCGCGGCTCGCTTTTATGTGGGTCGACGTCGGTGCAACGACGGCGGCGGTGGCGGCGGCGTCGCGGGGCTAAAATAGGTTACATCGCATATATAACCTGGGAGATTCGCGCGCGGCACATAATGCAGCGGCGAGACAAACAGCGCGAGAGGCCCATTCACCACGAAAGACGCAAATAGCCTCTGCTCTTTCGTGCGTACTGCGGCAAGCCTTTTGCCCGCCGCTCGACGAGTCTCTCTCCGAAGACGATGTGTAAGCGATGTTTTTTTAACACGGGCCTGAAGATGCTGCATTCTCGTGCTTATTTTCTGCGAGGGAAACTCGTAATCACTCACGTGTGCGAGAAAGCATTCCCATTCCCGCACTAGTGCGGGAATGACTCAGTTTTTTTACGGCTTTTTTACTGTTTTATTTTTTTACTTTTTTTTACTCTTTTTACTTTTTAAAAATAATTTTTAAAAAAAATTATTAAAAATTAAACTCAGTGGAATATAAAAATATAATATCATAAATAAATGAATAAAAACAAAAAAATTTATCTTGTATATTGTATTCTAAGCACTCGAAAGTACGAGTTTCATGTATTTGTTATAAAAAAAATATCGTGTGTTACACGTGCGGGAAGCTATTCCAATCGTGTGCCTCCTTCCCGCACTTGTTGCACAATATACTATTCTGGATGCGCCTGTACCTGCGAGGATCGAGCTGCGAGTTAATCGCGAGCGAGGGCTATTTCCTGATTAAAGCGAAGAAAAGCCGAATCCAAAACTTGGAGATCTTTGGCTTTTGCCCGAAGTTTGCTTTTTTATTACTTTCGAAGGTTGGATCTTTCGTTTCGGCTTCACTTGTAAAGTTGGATAGACGGAAGGCTTTTCAATAAAGTCTGAACTCAGCTAATCTGGGAAATTTTAGTAATTTTTCAGTTCAATTAAATAGTAATGTTAATTTTTAATTTTTCAAATGCTATTTTTGATGGTCAATATTAATAAAAAGCCTTATTAGTTCTAAGTAAAATTAAAAATAAAGCTCAAATAATATTCGGAAGTAATACACAGCCAAAGTATAGGAACGTGATCAGACAAAGTAGTGCAACTTACGTTCTGTCAGACAAAGAAAATGCGCAATTCATTAAAGTTGTCGGAATGCAAATCACGAACATGTTGAAAACATTTAAAAAAATTAAACGCAACGTAATTGTTGCAGCAAATGGAATTGAAGTTGATCATTTAATCTATTCTTAGAGTCGGAGAACACCTCTAAACTAAGAAATCTGCTTTTAATTACTGCGTTAATTGGCGAACAATCAGTACTCGAGTTTCTTGACTTAGCATTCAAGGAACTTTCCCGTAACTAACTTTCCGCATTTTTCACGACTGCGATTAAAGCGCACAAACCTGGGCGCAAAAGCGCGCAACAGTTTATCCTTGTCTGCAGACACTTGTAAACTGATCGCGGGAAAGAACTAAAATATCACGCATTGTGAAGCGCATCAATCCGGCCTGCGTCTCTGCTTGGTTGGATACTGCTTGCCTTCTCTGCTTTAAACTTTCTCCTGCATCTCGGCTTTTTGTAGGATTTTCCCGGCGCGCTCCCTTCGGTCTCGCGTTTTTTATTATGCATCTTCTTTCTCCCATTTATTCCTGGTCTTTTTGCCTGCATCCAGCTGTATGATCATGCCGTTTCATGGCGAATGATTTCTTGTGCTTCGACGGGACTCTGGAATAGACCCGTTCTTCGTGTTTTCAGAGATTCCTTTCAACGCTGCTTGTAGTTCCCTGTACAAATACTAAACTATCTTGTTGAAATCTCGTCGAATGCTGACAGTCAGCCGCCTAGATTTTCCTCGCGAACCTGTTTTGTGATTTTATTTTCTCGACCAGCTTTGGGCTTGTTATTTCAGGTTTAGCTGCTTGTTACAAAATCATGGAGTAGAACAAAAGATTCATTTAGATTCTATAGAACTAAAGAGATAGAATGAATGATCTCTCTTGACTTTGTGATTCCTTTGTTGAAAAGAATTTCGATAGGAATTTTAGAATATTTATAACAGTCGTTGAATTTTCTAGATGCAATGAATTTTTTAAGGCTTTAACAAATGTTTTATTCTTATAATATATTTTATTGTTAATTCATTCCTATAAATTATTAATGTTATTCATTTGTAAAATTAAATTATGTAAAATGTAACTCGAATGGTTTATTGATTTTCACGATTTAAGAAGAAATATGTCATCAGTAACATACCGATATTGGACGCAATCAATAAATCACAATTTGATTTGAACAATTTGTTAAATATTTTCTTCATTATAACCAAACATGATTAAATCAATTGAGATCTAATTAATATCATGAATTTCTATCTATTGTAATGAGTAATTGATGGAAATTACTTGCAGTTCAATTAAAAGCGCAATCTATAAATGAAAGATTAATAAAGTTAATATCTTGTATTACCAATTAAGATCTAAAGTCAATATGCCTATATATTACCAAGCTATTCAATTTAGCATGATTTTCTGAAGAGAAAACCAGTACTTTTATTCGAGAAAGGATAAAAACTTGAATCAAGTTCTAGATTGAGACCACTCGTGCTACATTCTGCATTGCAATTTCACATATGTATTCACATTTTCAAAATTTTCTAGATGCTTCGTGCAAAGTAAAAAAAAATCCCTTTTTCCGTTGGTCAATGATCAAAAGAAAAGTTTCGCTATACACTTAACCATTCGAATTGATTTAGCAAAGTTGAAAATAACTCACGACTGAAAGACGACGGATATAGGATATATCCATCAAGCGAAGACGCGCATACACTTTCCGTTTAATTTCGGCAGAAAATCTCTGTCCTTTTATACGCGCCTCGACTAGGGGTGGAAGCTGCTTGATCTAGTTTCTCCATTCGGGAAAAAGGATGAAAGCGCGGCGGGGAGGGAAAGAGAAGGAGGAGAGAGCGCGAGCTATTTTACCGCGGATTCCGGGCTCGGGGAAGAAGCAGAGTATTTACCCCTCGTGACTCCAAAACAATAGATCCCATCTACAAATCTACCCGCAGCTACTCTTTATTTCTATCGATTTCTCAAGCTTCCGCGACTCTCGACGAGGCTCCTCCCATTACATCTCTCTTCTTTTCGCTGCTTGGTAAATGCGCACGCAGCATGCCGATTTTCATAACAACTTTTGTTATTTATCGATTTCTAATAATTTTGTTTGCCCAACGTTGCAAATAAATGTCGTATCAAAATCAAAGGATTTTTCTGCGAAAACGTAATTTTGAATTCAGTTTTTGTTCTTTTCCAGAGGTGAACAAATGATTCCCGGCTTTCGCTTTTGTTTTCTGTATTCGGTGGTTTTGAATATTTGTTTTTGCACGTATTTTAAAATAATAGTTATTTACAGTCCGTGTTACAATAGAAGCTACGACTCACGTTTCACGTTTGGTTTCTTCGAAATAAATATTTCTACTCTTCTCCTATATATTGTTTACCATTTTTCAAAAATAGCCACATATCAAGTTTTGATTTCTGTATTAATAAATATTTCTACTCTTCTCCTATATTGTTCTTTTACCTACAAAACACATTAGAACGTACGATTTAAAACGAATTCACTTGTTTTTATTAACATTACCAGAGAAATAAAAATCTTTATATTGCAAAAAAGAAAAAGAATACCTTCTCATACTACAATTATAAAGAAGTTAGGACGAAAATTCGCGGCTATCCGAAAGGCATAGTCTACATATTTCAGGGACGCACTCGGGAAACTTGAGATTTTTTCAGCCGCGGCACATAGGACTAAACGGCGCTCTCGGTGTCTCGGCGCGGGGCGGCACGTCCCCCCCTGACGTCGCCCGAGGGAGAAAGAGATTATTCAAAGCGCGAGCCGAGGTGCCGCATGATCGACGGGCTAAATTATTTAAAGAGGCAGCTTTTCCCTCTTTAAAGCCACCGGCAGCCGCGCCGCTGGCTGGCCGTCGTCGTCGTCGTCGTCGTCGTCGGGAGCCATGAGAGAGCTGACTGGCTGCTCGCTCGCGCTCGCGATGCGGTTCCCATTCATGCTTATTTCAAGCTCATTGTGCGCGAGCTGCATTCAGCCTTTGACTCGTCGTCGTCGTTTTTCCCTCTCTCTCTTTCTCCCTCTCTCTCTCTCTCCGTCGTTGACTCGTTCTCGCTCTATCGCACTCTAGACTTGGGCTTCTTTCCTCGCAGACGCCCAGTGGCTCTGTCTCTCTCCCTGCGATATCGTCTCACTCGATGTGTATGTGCGAGCTCCTGTTGAAAACCTCACATAATATGTACATGAAGAACGCGGGTGGATAGTCTCTCCCTTTTTATACATCTCTTTCTGTGTTTTTGTACGTCATCGAGGGCACTGGAATTCGCTAATAATTCTTTTTGACGATGCTGCTATGAATTTCATCTTATTTATGTGCTTTTTTTCGGAAACTACGTTTAAATCTGCTGTGCGCAATTTTAGTCATTTGAATTTTGAATTTATCAACGTTCTTGAAAGAATTTAAAATTTGGCTCTTATTATTAGACAATAAAGTCTTAATTACTTAAACTGAAGAAAATGCGCGAAGTTTAAAAATATATGGCAAATGAAAAAAAACATACATAAGTATACTAATTAAGCGAACACGCGCTCGAATGAATCAAAAGAAATACAAAAAATTTTAACGTGAAAAGGAAAGAAAGAAACAAAAGCAGATTACAATAAAAAATGAGGCAGAAGAAAGTAGCTTATAAAAACCGCCTGAAACGCTTCGTTAAAATGATGTAGCGGATTAATATGATAAAAAATATTTTTTCCTACAAATTAAGCTTCGTATAAATTAAGTAGGTTAGATTTTCCACCTAAGTGCACTTACCTTACAAAAGATTTAGATAGTTTTATAATAACTCCAGTCAGTGTTCCACAGCTCCTGAAACGTGAATTTTTTAATATACTCCTGATTTAATAAAAAAAGAAGTGCTTACAACTTGGATTTAGTATAAATTTTGCGCAATGTAAAACTTAGTTTTTAGTATATAGCTCGATGCGCAATTTTTCACCTAAATTAATAATTCCTTTTTCTCTTAACGACGAAGTGTTCTGTAACCGTGACTGTGGAAAATGAACGATTTTTTTAAAGTAACAGCCAAGACCCTAATCTTTCTACTGCAATATATTTAAAACTAAGTACTAGAGAGAACAGCTGTTCTCTCCTTCTTTTTTCGAAGGGACTCGAAGAATACTAAATGAGCTCATCCATTTGCAGGAAATTGAAGAAGCAACAGCACGACCGGTTCTGTCGCTTTGTTTACAATAAGATATTGACCCCGGAGTGTACCCAGCTGAATGGCAGCTGGACCGATCAGGATGATCTACCATGGCCCCAGGAACAATATGTCGATTCCGATCCTCTTCCCCTTCCGAATTGGTTCAGCTTCAATACTACCAATCTCATGGACTTCGACAATACCACCTCATTGTACTATTATGGTTTGTTCAACAACAGTCTTCTTTGCCAAGCCATATCCTCTTTCTCTTTTATTACTTTTTTTGTGCTGCACGTTTTTCACTTCAATAAACTGTAACAGTTTTTTTTTCTTTTTTTTTTTTCAAGAATAGTGTTTGTACTTATTTCTTATAAAAGGTGAGCATATAACTTATCCAGTAATTTAACAACAGTTCGATAAGTTTTGTTTTCGTCTGACAAAGCACGTTGAAAATAATTTTAGAATAAATCTGGCACTACTACACTAAAACTCATGGATTTTTTTAACTTGATTAAGAAAAAATCGAAGAAAGTGTAAAAAAACATATCTCAAACAATACAGATTTTCCGTTTAAAAAAATTTTATTTTTTTTTTTATAAATTTTAGGCAAAAAAGTCAACTCTTTTTAAAATGCCTCCCAATTTTTGCACTAATCAAATAATCCGTTGCCGCGTTTTTCTTTTTCATTTTACCCACTGTCCGCATGAACCTTCCCATTGATCGCGCATAAAGTCTAATGCGGGCTTGAAAACATAAAACAAAAAAAAAAAAAAAAAAAGAAAAAGGTAACGTTCGCCACCAAAATCCTGCGTGCATTGTTGTGCGAAACAGAGGCTCCTCCAGCGCCCGTTTTGCCGCCGTTCGAGCTTTGGCAGACGATTCTGATAGCCATAGCGCTGGGAATTTGTATAGTGCTTACTGTGGGCGGCAACATCCTCGTACTTTTGGCCTTCATCGTCGACAGGACCATCAGGCAGCCGAGCAATTATTTCATCGCTTCCCTCGCTGCCACCGATATGCTCATCGGTGAGTACGAAATCCCGGCTCGGCTGGTCATTTCGCCTGCAATATTACGTATGTATCGACGTCCGCATACATATATATACACGTGTGTACTCGACTTAATCGCTCTCACAATGAATGACGTGTCCATGAATTTTCGACAATGTGTGTTCCTGCTACTTTATCTGGTATTACGCATTCAAAAATATTTTTAGAATGCCTTTTATCTGAGTCGGCATTTTCCTAAACAAAGATTGTTTTTTTTTATTTGTAAATGAAAAAAATATTTGTACCTTTTTTATTTTATAATACCACATTTTGGATTTCGAGTTCTATTACGTTGTCTAAAACAAATTTTTTCTGATTAAAGAGTTTTATAGTAGAAAAACATGAACTGTTAACGATGATTCTAGTTTCTCTTTTAAATAAAAAGTTTTAAGTACTTGATGAAATGACATTATTTTCAAAAATTAAATTAAATTCAGAAGTTTCATTAGCAAAACAATGTCATGCACATATTTCTTCTAATTGTTCCATCAATTTTTGTGCAGCAATATCTGAAACTTTCCACAAGCTTCGGCTTTTATACAAATTCTTTATACAAAATGTATGCGCAAATAATAGCTATCGGCACCGGTATTCAAATTTTTATAGTGTCTGTAAAATGTGCATATTCTATTGGTTTTAAATTACCATACGTATAAATTGATACAAGTAATCTTGAAAATATTGTGAATAAAATTATTAAACCATTAGTTTAGATTTTTCTATGCATCGACATGATATTGATAATTCCTACTTTTCAGTTATATTGTTAGAAGCAATTTGATTGAATAGTCATTGATGGCAAGGAGAACGCTTATAATGAATGCTTATAACAAATATTTTTTTAAAGCTATGGTACAAAGCAATCGACATTATTAAAAGAAAAAAAGAATATAAAAGTTTGAAATGTACATGGCTGTTGGATATCGAAAAAATTTATAAATCATTGAAACTTAACCGCAACGAATCATCCATTCGATGTGTTTGAAAGTGGTGAATAATAAAATCATCCTCGAAAGCCATCTATACTTCAATTAAATTTTTATGCTGCACACGAAGACATTCCGATTGATATATTGATTGCACCCTTCTGCAAAAGAGTTTCAATGCAGCTGGAAAAAAGCAGCATTAAAAAAATTCCCGATTAAATCGAATTCATCACAAAAAAAAAAAAAAAAAAAAAAAACGAACATTACTTTCCAAAAAATTAAATAACTCAAGCGTTAAAAGCTAGATTTTTATTAATAATTTATTCGTATAACAAGAAGAGAATAGCGAAAGGAAAGACGTAAACAGGTTGAACGGAAGAACGATCCTTCTGAATGATCCCTTTGAATTGTTGAAGGCATGGTTTCAATGCCCTTTTACACGGTGTACGTGCTGATGGGCTACTGGAACCTCGGACCGCTCCTCTGCGACCTGTGGCTATCGGTGGATTACACCGTCTGCCTGGTGTCCCAGTACACCGTACTGTTAATTACGATAGATCGCTTCTGCTCGGTCAAGATCGCCGCCAGATATCGGAGCTGGCGAACTAAGAACCGCGTCATCTGGATGGTCACCATCACCTGGATAATACCGGCGCTCCTCTTCTTCATTTGCATCTTCGGTTGGGAGCACTTTGTCGGCTTTCGCGACCTGGCGCCTGGACAGTGTGCGGTGCAGTTTTTAAAGGTAACTTGTAATGGAAAATTCACATTGATTTATTGATAATTACAGGATAGAAATTTTAATAAAATTATTAAAAAGTACTAAAGTTAACTTTGTCGACCTTAATTCATTAATTAAAATGACATTTGATTTTATTAAATTTTATGAATTTTAATACGAAAATTTTCGCGTATTAAAATCGATAAATATTGCGTTTAAAAGGCGCGCCGGATTTTCAATGAAATTCCTCCGGCGTGAAAAGTTAATTTCGATAATCGAACTATTTCAATCCGAAATTTAAGGATCCAGTGTTCAACACGGCCTTGATAATCGGCTACTATTGGACGACGCTCATCGTGCTGTTCATCCTGTACGGCGGAATTTACAAGACCGCCTACGAGATGCAGAAGAAGAGCGAGGCGAAGCAGCGCAAGATGCAGTCGATGGTGGCGCTGAGCGCGGGTGCCATGTCGGGAATGGCCGGTCGGGCGGCGGGCATCGGCATCTCGAAGACCCAGAGCACGCTGCTGAGCCAGGACAAGCCGAAGCTCACGACGACGGCGCCGACCACCACGACCACGACGACCGAGAGCGGAGGCGGAGGCGGAGGCGGCGGTGGAGCCGGGACCTCGCTCAAAGAAGTCACCGACGAGAGCGAGAAGGCCCAAGCCGTTTGCGAGCCGCATAAATCGCCAGGAAAGGGTTTGAGCGAGGCCAAGGTATGCTGGCTTCGGTTGGCAGCGCATTTTTTTTTTCTTGTTAATCGCTAAAAGGAACGTTTTTTTTTTCTTAAGTTTACGCAGTAATTGGGGAATTTGTCGTTCTTTTTATTTTTGTGTAGAAATATTATAAATATTTTTAAAATTCGAGTTCGAAATGAATTAAATCACGTAACGCTCTTGTCAGGATTATTTATCGCGCGACTGCCAGAACTAGATTTATGAAAAATTATTCTAACCCTTGGGAAAAAAGGTCGGTCTGCAGTTGGAACCGGCAGGAATCGAAAACGAGAAATCCGAGCGATCGAGCAGTCCGGCTTTCGACTCGGACGAGGACAGTGCCGCCGGTCCGACGACGGCGGCGCAACAGCTGAACAACTTGCGCAAGCGTTCGTCGCTCGCTGGCCTCGTCGCTCAATCCGGCGCGCTTCACGTCTTCGCCCCGAGCAGCCGCATCAACGGCATTCTGCCCGTCAAGGTCGAAATGAACTTGCCGATGACCGCCGCGACCGCCGCCGTTGTGGCCGCGGGCAGCAAGCGACTCTCGCCCACCAGCCCGTGTCGCGAGCCTCTCCACCAGCGGGCCCAAACACTGCCGAAGATCCAGGAAGCGAGTCTCCTGGACAATGAAAATCCCGCCCACGAGCACGACAAGTCCAGTCAGGGTGAGTTCTTTTTTTTTCTTCATTTATTTCGTTTTTACGGTCGTTTAATTTAAGCGAGGGGACCTGAAAAAGCGAGCGAAATTTTGCATGATAATTATTGCCTGCAGGTTTAGTCGACTAAGGTTTATATTAAAAACGTTATTTATCACATAGAGTACAGTTTATTACTCAGCTAATATCGGAATAATGAAGCGAGATTGCTTGGCGTCGCTGTAAATTCATTACTACGCAATAACCCATAAGCACTTATTAACTATTTAATCCGGTGAAATTCTTTTCCTATTTTATTGGGCTTGCGACGGATTTTCTTGCATTTTTCTCGAATAATTTTAAAATCATTTTAGATAAAAACTTAATCAAAGAGTCAAGAGTCATGAAATGCATAAAAGAACGCTTGAAATTAGAGATTCAAGACAAATTTACTTTTATGCCAAATCAGAATATTTTAAAGAATAAAAAGTTTATCTGAATAAGTCTCTGTTACTTATTTTTTTAATATGATAAAATAAAGTTTGTAAAAAAACTTTTTTCACCCAAACGATGTACATATTAAATTTTAATGATAATTATTTGAAGAGAATCAATATTTTGGAAAATTAATAAAATCTACTTCGGAATTATAAAGTATTTGTCATCAGATATTAATTTTTAATTAATTATTACGGCAAAGCATTTTCATCTGAATTACAAATTGAAAGTTAGAGTTAATGGAGATAGTGAAAAGATACTGACATCGAAGTCATGAATTAACTCAAAACTGTGCAATAATTGCTTTCGCAGATGAAGAAGTTTCCTCGTACATTTCAGAACGGTTAAAATAAAAATCAATACGAGATAGATTGATATTTAATTGTTGCTGCATGCTTTTACAAAAAGATGTATAGAAAGTTAATAAAGAAGTACATCTAAAGACCCTCGAAATTCTTGGATTATAAAAAAGAAGAAAGCTAAGTTGCTTTGCACCCCAAAGCAGGTAGCAGTTTGACACTAACTCCGGAACATTCGCTCCACTCGATCGACACCGATAGATCAAGAGCGCGCGCGGTTCAGCCCCAAGAGCAACAGCAGGCCGGCTCTCAAGCCCAGCAGCAGCGGGCCAAGGACTCGACGCCTTCCAGCTCGCACATCATCCCGCCGCCGTCGCAGTTCGACAACAGCCCGGCCTCAACATCGACCAGCTCGTCCCTGAGCGTGGACATGCGCCAGCAGCGCGGCGTCTACGTTACGGCCGACGGCCAGTACGCGACCTACGACATAATGACCGGCCTCGACGGCGCGGACCTCCGCTACATGGACGAGAGCTCGGTGATCGTGCCGAGTCCCTCCTACGAGAGCCCGCCGTCCTCCTTCTCCTGCAGCCTGGCGAACCCGCTCTCGACCACCCCGTCCTCCCCGATCCTCGGAGCTGCCAATGCCGCCGCCTCGGCCGCGACCACGAGTCTCCTCCAGGCGGCTCTCATCAGAGCCACCGCTCAGCAGGTAGGCACTGGACCGACCGAGAAGCAGACTGGCCCGAGGTACGTCGCACACTCGTGCAAACAGAGCACGTAAATCAATCAATACTTAGTAATTAAGAGACCCATTGAGAACCTTCCCTTACAGCCGTTCGGTAAACACAAGCAACGCTTCCAGTCAGACGCTGCCGCCCCGTGTCTTCATAACTCACCAGACCAACGCGGCATCGCAGACCTCGCCGATCGTCGTCAGCAAGCTAAACACAGAGGTCACCGTCAGACCGGAGGACGCTCTCAAGATGCAACCTGTGACCAGCATCATCGCGCCGGTGCCCGCCTCCGTGCCCGAGACCTCGGTGAGTACGAGCGTCGGCACCGAGCCCCAGCCCAGTCCTCGGACGCCCGTCCCAGCCACCTCCTCCTCCAGCGGTGCTCTGCCCAGCACCTCGGCCACCGTCACTGCTGTCGTCGGACAGGCTGCTCCACAGGTAAAGTCGTGTGCTATCGTGCTTCGAATCCCAAGACGTAAACCCAACCCTACTCGCCTCTGATCCGTTCAACAGGCGGCGAAAAGAGAGCAGGAGCCCCGTAAGCAGTCGAGCAAGCGGGAGGCCGAATCGAGCGACCGATCGGAGGGTGGCTCGCGCCGCGACCTCGTCAAGGCGATCGGCAAGCGACTCAAGGTCAAGACGCAGAAGAAGGACCCGACGATGGGCCGGCAAAAGTCCAAGACCGAGAATCGGGCCCGCAAGGCCTTCCGCACGATCTCGTTCATCCTGGGCGCGTTCGTCGCCTGCTGGACGCCCTACCACGTACTCGCCCTCGTCGAGGGATTCTGCTCGGCTCCGCCCTGCACGAACGAGCACCTCTACATGTTCTCGTACTTTCTCTGCTACGCCAACAGCCCGATGAACCCGTTCTGCTACGCCCTCGCCAATCAGCAGTTCAAGAAGACCTTCACCAGGATACTCAAGGGCGATCTGCACATGACGTAATTACTTTCATTGAACGAGTGTCCCCAGCTGCTTTGCTCGCTCCAAGGCGGAAGGGGAGGGAAGCTGGATTCCTTTTGAATTTAAGATTTTATATACATTTTCATTATATAGTTTTCATTGATGCATTGATCAAGTTGAATAACGATCGACCAAATAGTTTTGTTACGCAGGATCGAAAATCTATTGCCAAACTGTCCTTTTTTATCTTAATCCTATTTTTAGTTTCTGAAATAAAACGTATAATTACTTGTGGTACAAATCATGGCTAAGGTGGAAGCATTTTTTTCTCGAATATGCGAGAAACATTTTTTATCCGAGGGTCGTAAAGATTTTCTTGAAAGTAGGATATTAGTTTGACACTAAACTAATTAAACTATTTGCTTCAGCCATGTCACCATGTTCCAATGGTACTAAAATGAACTTATAGTTGGAGAGTCGAAAAATATACCAACTTTTACTCAGAACTGGATTCATTAGCAGATGGATCACAAATGTACTTACAATTTTTGCACTGACAGTGATCGAAAACTCTTGTCATTGTTAAATGAATTAAGCCTATTATTACTGAAAGTGCATGTCTATTACTAAACGGAAAAAATATTTATAAAGATGCTACTTGTACTGGAAAAAAGCATGATGTAACTATTAGGAAAACGTATTAAAAAATATTAAAAAACAAAAAAATGTTAAAAAAAACAAGGTACTTGATGGATCAAATATACCAGTCTTTCAAATGTTGAATGTAATACCTATTTAATGAAACTGAGATTTGCTTTGGAAACGAGGACCTGAGATTCAATGAAAATGTCGCCTTCAGACATAAAAGATCACTATAGCCGTTATTGTCAATTGATCTCCTCGAGGCTTCGAAAAACTCACAGCAGATGTTAAATTTAGGGCTGTGTAACGTATTTAATCATAAGCGTGTAAATACAATCTGTACGACATCAATGTTAATTAATTGCTAATTGAAAATCATGAAATTAACAGTGCATGTCAGACAGAAGAAATTAAATGTAAATAATGTATATGTGTGAATAATTGTTAACGCTCGATTATTTTATGAATATATAAGTACAAGGGGGAGAAACCATTTACAGTCATAAACGATAGGATAATACGTAATGTAATAAGATGTATTAAATGGTATCAAATACAAAAGGGCCGTTGCAAAGTGTCACGAACAAATCAATAGTAGATGTATCGAGCAAGTCGAGAGAAATAAATGACGCTGTCGAGCGGCATTGTTTAAAAAGAGAATGTGCGCGGAGTGAAGAGCTTTAAGGTTGTAGACATTCTGGTTGCTAACTGCATTCGAGCGCAAAACAAAAGTACGCGAGATTACATATGAATTTATTATTAATATAAGTAAGCTGATGAATTACAAAAGCTTACTCAAAAAGCGATGCAATTTCGCCAGTAAAGACAACAAAGTGAAATGGTTGAATGTGCAAATTGTCAAACCAGAAGTAGGTTTACTTCCGCCGTTCTGTAACGTTACTAGAAAACAAATAATTTTTGCAAACACTTTTCAGAAGGACTGTTTACGAAAGGTACTACTAATTAGAAGGCCGCGCTTACAAACCTCACTTTCGCATAGGCAAAGAAGACTTTACAAGCCAGAGTATCGATCGCCGATATTTCCCCCTCACCCATCCTCGTTGTTCGGTTAAAATTTTTTTCACAGACTCGACGATTGTTATAGAGTCAAGAGTTCGTGCGCACATGTGAATAGCGTAGGAGTGTGTGCGTAAAAAAAAAAAAAAAACGTGTATCTTCATTAAAAGAGCGTACGCGTATAGCTAGTTTTTGCGGCAGGCGCCGTCGCCTCCATCTAGACATTACCTAGAGAAAAATACGTAAAATGTACAACGGACGTGGAGAGAGAAACACGTGTATATTCGCACAGTGTTAAAGCATCAGCTGAGTACCAGGCCGCTTTTGAGCCCCCGCTGGCTTGGTTTTCACCTGCTCTCTTTTCTCTCGACCTTTTTCCACGTACGTTTTTAATTTTTAATATTTTCTTGAAAAAAAAAAAAAATAAATAAATAAATAAAGACAAACAAACAAACAAAACGATCGTTATTTGAACAAAGCTGTACTTTTCTTGAGGTAGCTTTTTTTCTACGCGCCAAATGTAATTAGTTACGAAAATCCAATTAAAAACTATTTTTAATATTTTATATGAACCATACGAAACTGATTGTGTAAGTAAACAGTGAAAAATAGCAAAGTATGATTTTAAATATAATTAGATTTCATTTATTGCTTCTAGCTGGACGAAAATTCATTTCTGAATATATTTTTAATCAAATCGAAATTGAACACTCGATTCGGAATGAAAATAATAAGCATAAATTAGTCAATTAGGAATAGATTTAGTAAGTAAAATAAACGATGTACAATTTTATTTATTTAATTCTTGATATTTGAGATTTTAATACTTAAGGTCAGTACAATGTACTTTGTAATAAAATTAAATTTTTTCATTGATGAATGAAAAAAAAAATGAAAAAAAAATCTGATACATTAGTAATAAATTTAGTTTCCTAGATCAAAAGTATTGTATAACGATAAATTTTATGGATTCAATTATTGTACGAATCTGTTAAAGCAATCAATAAATTTGCATTTGTCAGACACATTAACGATTTCTGTACAAAAAGAAACTGATTTAATTAACACAAAAATTCTTTAAGTCACCAGAAAAACAAATAAAATACTGATGTTATTAAGGGTATATAGCTGTAATCGTACTGACAATTATATAATATAACAATGACGATGGATCGCAACAAAAAACAAAAAAAAAAGTAATCAGCCCGCTTAAGAATAATATAGAAATAATTGTGGTAACGTAAAACAGCCAGACGTGTGGACCTTTTGCCGTTAAGGAGAGGTAAAATCTATTATAACTTCGAGTCTAAGTAGCAGATGATAATAATGCCGTGGAGGATATGCAAAGAAAATGTGTAACCGAACCATTGTTTAGCCTTAGCGAATTATAAACGCATACAATATGTAATACGTACAATAACTCCAATTAGAGCTTTGACAATGAATGCTCTGATTTGGCTGAAAGAAGCCTGGTTGAGCATTGATATTCGAATTTGCTGTGTAAGTCGCGATGTTGTACGCAAGCAGCGACTTACGCTCATATAATATATATAAACTTTAAAATCGCAGTTCGATGGAACTGTTTTTTCGAAAGAATCGTTTGTTATATAGTTCATTAAGTCATTTTGACCGTTAAACATCATTTTTCACGAGGATAAACGCGAGGAGAAAAATTTTTTACGTGATGCATGTGGAGGCGCATACTCAATCAATTATCTAATTTGGTATTTTTACCGGCTGCTTCGAAGAGTTTCTGCGCATTACATTTTCAATCCGATGCTCTCGGATTAACGTTGCATTCCGTAGGTACGATATAAGTTTTTTAATTGCCCCTCTAGTCACTTGAATAACAATGAAACTAATGAATTAATTGTAAGCTGACCATTGCGAGGCCTAATTATTTAAGAATTTTAAGCAATTGTTATGGTTTGACATGCGATTGTTATTGTTTGACATGCGACTGTAATTTGTTAATCCTATCATTTTGTAATTCAGTTGTGTAAAATATATACGATTGTTTCTTTCGGAAAAAATAGTAAATAAAATCTATTAGTGTAATGAGCGAAGATAAAAACTATAATGAATTATATCTGTAAAAAATATATCGCTATATAAAATTATAGACCTGTACTTGTTGTATGACAATGCGATTCGCCCGACAATCTCAATAAATACGTTAATGAAATATAAAAATAAAAATATATATGAACCTAATCAATGTCTACAAGAAAAAAAAATATAAGAATGGAAATTATTAAAATAAATGTATGCGAAAATATTATATACAAATAATATGTATTTATAAGAGCTAAAACGCTTTAAAATGTACGAATGCAAAGAAAAATGTCAAATGTAATGAATATTGAAACCGTAAAACAAATATGATGAATAAGGGATTTAATTAGTAAGTTACATGTAATACATTGGAGTATTATTATATTCCGTAGTCAATATTTTCATTATTTTAATTTTATTATTTGATTGCATCGCAAATTGTATTGCAATTAGATCTTCGGATATGTACACAAATAAGCAAAAATAAAATAACATCATGATGGATAAAATATATGAAACCAATTCTACAAACAGGCCACGTTTATTTCAGCCAATGTAATATCCTCTTCCAGTAGTTAATATTTATTTATTTATTTATCCAGAGTATAAAGTACATAGTAATACATAAATTTACATTACTTATTTACTCACCGTAACAATTACTATAATTGCATTTTTTTTGACCTACCCTACCCTGGTTTGCAGTGTTTCTTTATTTTTTTTAATTTTTTGACTAAAGAAACCATTTTTCTCAATAAAAATAACTGCTCTAAATAAATTGTATTATCTAAATAAATGGATATTTATCAACAATTAATTATAAAATAATAAAAAGTATTATTAGTAATTTTTTTGATTTTAGGAAAAACTTGGCAGTCCCTAAATTAATAAAAAATTGAGTTAAATGGAGCTATTTAAAATCTATTTAGAGCAGTTATTTTTATTGGGATTACTTTTTTAGTCAAAGAATTAAAAAAACAACAAAAAATACTGCAAACCAGGATAGGTGAGTTTTATTTTTATTCAAATCCAATGCGCGAGCAGAGAGGCGCAAACAACTAAGGAGAGCGCCTCTGCTGGGAGGCTTTGATACTACGGTCGTCACAAAACTCTCTAGTCTCTAACTCTAAACTAACTAGCAACAGCCTATACAGTTGAAAATCGAAATCGATCTTCGCCAAAAGCCGAAAACTCACTGCAGTGCCTATGAGTGGCCGGGCCATCGCAGTCTTACCTGTGTAGGTTGTCGAATTTTGCTTGAAGGACTATAAAACAAAAACCAACTACCGGAAGCACCTTTCGGGTTTTCACGTGAAATGTTCAGTGTTCAGCTTCTAATAAAGTGGATTGTATTTCCTATAATCTCAGTTAGTAATTTAAACATGACTCGATTTGAGCAAGTGATAATTTCTTAAAAAATAATGGATTTTATATAACCTAAAAATTATATTTTTTTTTTTCATAGAAAGAACAAATTTAGAAATAAGTAGACATTTTAACACTGTTTAACAACGTAGACAAAACAATGGAAGAGAAGATTTGTTCAAAAAGTGGTTTCTTATTTATTCTACTGTGTTTTACTTATTTCTCTAGAGTTGAAAGCAAACCATCAGATCCACAAACTTTGCTGGATTTTATAAGGGTGTGTCCAACTGTAAATTTTGTAAATAATTCAATATATTTTGCTAAATGTGCTCAAAAATTGAAGCCTAAGTCTGTATCAGAAGATGATGATACCAACATGTGCATGATGACTTATGACATAATGAATAGAATTTGTTCTTATAATAGCCAAATTCAAATTGGCTCTGAAAGCTTGACACTAAAATTACCAAAGACTGGAAAAGATTTTGATGATGAATTATTAAAATTAGAACCAAAATCAAACAAACAATTAGAACCACAACTAAAGCAACAACCATTCTTAAATAATCCACAACTAAAGCAAGAACTATTCCTCAATAATCTTTGTGCAAATATATCATCACTGTTTGTACTTTTAGAAAACTCAGCTTTTAAAAACAGTGAAGTAGAACCTTTCATTAAAAAAGTAAAAGAAGTTTTAATAAATTCAGATGAATGTATATTTAAATGCCATTTATCTAAAGATTTAGCGAATCCTTTTTGTATAATTTTTTCGTGGGCTAATGAAATATTGAAATTAATGAATCTAAACGAAGTATCAAATAGAAATGAAAAACATGATAAAACTGATAAAATAGATCTAGTTTCTAACAATGATCCAATGGTGGATAAAAAAGAGCCAATAATCATAGAGAAAAATAAAAATAAAGCTTCTGAACAAAGTAAGATACAGAAAACTGATATTAAAAAGGAAGAACAGGTTACTGTAGCAAATAAAGATTCAGTAAATCCACTACCAAAGTCAAATTTACCATCCAGTGGTTCTAATAAATCCGATGATTTAAAAGTGAAATCTCCAGATATTCCAAATAACCATGAAGCACAGACGTGAGTTTAAAATTTTTCTTTCAATATTAATGTATATACATATTCACTTACAAAGTTACATACACATTTACTTACAAAATTTTATTTACAAGGGATGTGGATATAAAAAAAATTAAAGATGAAGGTGAAGGAAAAGATGATGATGGTTTACCTATATCTTCTAATACGGGCTTATCAAATGCAGCCCTTAAACTAAAGGAAGGTGAAGGAAAAGACAATAGTTTACCTATATCTTCTAATATGGGCAAATTAAATGCAGTCCCTAAACCACAGGAAAATTTAGAAAGTCCAAGTGTTGTTCAGTCAGAAGATGTAAATGTTGATAATGAACAAAATTTAGTTGAAGATCATTCAAACAATAAAGGGAATGAAAATGAAGGAGATGAAGGAAATGAACATGATACTGATGATGTAAAAGAATCGGGTGGAATTTTAGGTAAACAAACAAAGGTAGTTATGTTTTATAATAAATGTTATAATTATTTAAATTCTTTTATTGCAGATGAAACTGAAATTTCAATGGGCAATACAGGTAAACAATTAATTATTAACTAATTTAAAATGTGTTTTTCTTAAATTAATGTAACGTTTTTCTTAAAGGTGATCAAACTCTTCCGGATATAAAAAAACCTTTTTACCAAACTGTTAAAGAAGAAGAGGAATCACATTTTTTTACATATTTTTCAGTAGTTTCTCTAATGTGCATTGCATTGTACGTTGGTTATCATAATAAGCAAAAGGTATATTTTAAAAAAAATTTGCATCTTTATCTAAGTTATAAATATGACTGTTTTCAGACAAAAATATGCAGAAATAGTATATTTATCTGTTTTTTTCAATCAAAAAATTGAATCATTCTAAAGAAAAATTTTTAACACAAAAATATTACTGTAGACAATGTTTTTAAACTTAATGTCCATTTAATTAAATAAAAATATTTTTGTAGATCCTTGCGATTCTTTTGGAAGGACGAAGATCCAGAAGAGGGCGAAGTAATAGAAGAAGGCCAAGTACAGCAAATTATCGCAAACTTGATAGCAATTTGGAAGAGGCTGTGACTTCACAATGTAATTCAAATGTCACTCATGTCATATATTAAATATAAAATTAAGCTTACATCTGATAATATTTATCAAGAATGATGCAACGTTATAAAAAATGTTAAATGCATCTAAAATTTGTTTTTTCAGAATTTATTACATTTAACAAGTACAGTATCTTATTTTAGGGCATGCATTTTTTGTAACTTTAAGACGTATTTTTGTATGTAAAATTATATTATACATTTTTTATAAAAGGTACAATTAATACAAAGTAAAGCTTGTTTGTCTGAAATTCATGCAAAATAAAAATTGATCATGTAGCACAATATTATATTATATTGAAAGGTTTTTAAAAAATAACTTCCTTTAATAGTATTTTTGATTAACTAAACAAAATTTTTAATATTATATCTTCAAAAAAGTAGCATAAAAATTCATGTCCCAGTATGAGATATTTTTGTAAGCTTTAATGATTTTTATGTTATAATTTGAATAAGAATAGTATTAAATTTCTATTGTACATAACATACATTAGGAAAGTTTTTGTATTAATTAGTAGTAAAAATACTTTAAATTGCAAAATAATTGTTTCAACCAGAGAGCCAGTTAATTTGTTGCTATTAATAAAAATAGTAATATAATGATTTTCTAATATGTACTTAGGTTAAAAGAGTACAAGATAAAAGTTTAAATAAAAAATGTAATGTACATTACAAAATATACGAGAAAGTTACTTTTATATTTGCATAATATATTAGTCAATATGATTATCTACTATATGCTAAAAACAATCATTTATAAAATTTTAAAAATCCAGTTATTTTGAATGTAAAAAGTTAGCAGCTTTCCAAATACATTCTGTAATTACAACATTAATATCTATTGTAATAATTAAGGATTAAATGCAAACATGAAAGAAACTACAAATACAGTTTGCTAGCATAATAGTTTGTAATAAGATTTGTAAAGTATAAAAAGTTTTTATATTAATACGTAATAAAATAATGTTTATTTTTTCTAACCAACCAAAAGTGTAAATATTTAAAAAGTCTTATACTATAATGAATAAATATTTCTTTCTTTCCTTGTATGAGTTCAGTGGTCATTGAAGTTTTAATAATGTGAATCATCAAATACAAAATCTCATAAACATACACTAAATTTGTAGTATGTCGGACATTTTTTTTTGTTTTTAATTAAGAATCTCAAAATCAAACAATTTCAATTTTAATTATCGCGAAAATAAAATTTATAATTTTGCAGTATTTCATTATCCTTTTTAGCATTCAGTTATGTAGTTAATAATATTAACTCGTTAATTATTACGTACTGCATTGACTGGAAGTGATAAGTGCATGTGGATTGGAATTGGAATGCTAATAAATGTTTAAGTACCAATAAGGTATTGGTATTAAATTAAAAATTAATTTATTTGTTATTAACACAATTGATTTTTTCTAACGTAAAGAATTTGTAAAACCGATTACATTTAATGTAAAAAGTATAAAATTCACACATCCAGGCAGTAAATAGAGTCACGCGTGTTATGATATATCCAATTTAAATATTCAGTAACTTTCAGAAAGGCTCTGGGATATCCAGGTTCTGCGGATCCAACACCCCATGAGTCTATGCCTAAAAATTTAACATATTGTTTATTAGCGATCTTTCATTGTCCTACTAATAAGATTTTAAGGATATCTTAAAATTAAAAATTAGATTAAATTAAAATTAATTTCAACTTGTTCTATAAACCTTGTTCTATTAAACCTCTTACCTATTATCTCGTGCTTTCCATTTTCTCTGTGGCGGAGAAGTGGTCCGCCACTGTCGCCCTGAAAATATATTAGCGTTTCGAAAAAATTACAAATATTTTTTTGCATTTTGCAAATAATCTTTGATACGCAATGAATCATAAAAATTATATTACTGACGATGGAGAAAGTAAAAAGACGGTATTGCTTGCAAACAAATGTATAGTTGTGTTGTATTTGTCTTGATTATGTTAAAGAGTTAATCTTACCTGCCACGTAGATGCATTATTCGTTAAAGCACAAATTGCATTTTTATCGAGATGTTCTCCAATTGCTGAGTTTTTGCATTCCTCATGACCAATGACTGTTAAGTCAGTCCGCCTCAGGAACTTCCAAAGAGCGGTTTTCTTGTGTTTTGTGAGTCCCCAGCTCGAAATTTGAGCTCTGTGCCCGTCGTATTCTGAACCTACGCATAGAGATTTAATGTCGTGCAGCGTTTTTTAAGTACGTCACTTTTGAAGGGATCTTAGATAAGCCCATTTCGTATACGTGCACCATGAATGAATAAGATTTTCTTTTTATTACGATATATTAACAAACTAATTTAATAAAAATTCTTCAAAAACTTACCTTTAATAGGTAAACACACCGGCCTTATACTATCCGAATATTTAATCGAATCAGCAAGTTTAAGAAGACCAATGTCATTGAAGTCATGAAACTTATTGCTGGCAAAGTCTTCGTGAACTTTTACTGCTTTCGCGTTTACTATTAAACCGTCTTCAACTTTTTCAAGATCGCTTACTCCCAAAGCTATAGTGACGTTATCCAAATCTAAACTAAAAATAATTATTGAATTTTGTTAAAAGTCGAAGGTAAATATAATAAGAAATGCATAAAACAATCGGAATATCGAATATAAATGTTTAGGACGTTTTTACTTACTCTTGCAAGCAATGCCCAGCGGTTAAAATGTAAAGATTATTTATGACGGTACCGTCGCAATGCAGTTTTCCGTCGTTAAGAATTAAAGCCACCCACGGCAAGCTGTTTGGCGGCGCGCGTTCACCAACCTGGTTGCGAGGTGCTACTACAGGCCCTTCGTCCGCCTTGCGGCCACATTCTGTGAAGTAAACCATTTTTTGTTGTATTTATTATTATTATTTTTTTCTCGTACGTTTGATATTAATATTGTAAGTAAATGTTAGTAGTGGGGATTTTAAATTTAAAGAAAGAGAAAAAACGTTACCGCAGTGCGTGTCGGCGTAGTACACTATTTTGCCGAAGGTCACCTAAATTTAAAAATAAATCTTTTAATAATCATTGAAATACACTGGAATATATTGATTATTAATTACTGTCAACGAACGTCAGTGAGCAGAATAACGGCAAAAAGTAAAGCCTGCAACAGCATTTTACTCGATCGGCGCACGAATAATTTACCAAATGGCAATATTGCCACTTCCTATCAAATCTTTTCGAATAAAACGCTCGCCGATAATAAATTAATCAACTGGTACACGGGAACGGGTGCACAGAAACCGAATGAAATTTAGCTTTCTAAGCGTTCGAGGAGAGGTTCGAGAAGAAAAAACAATAAAAATTTATGAGTCAATCGTTGTATTAATTTCCAGCTAGTTGTATCAATTTTGTTATCTCCAGCAGAACATGGAGTTCCGAGAAACCTCGTAAATCCATGGCAATACGTATAATACGTCCGTGTAAAGACTAGGAGAGTCGACATCTCCGCAAGATACTCCAGAGGATAAAATCCCTGAAATATTGTACTTTTGCAGTAAACTTTCGTTAATTTAATTTAAATTTTTCGTAAATTTTATTACCAAAAATGACATACCTATTAACTCGTATTTATTTTCTTCGTTCAAAATTTGAAACGGGCCGCCGCTATCTCCCTTTAAAATATATGCTTTATATAGTTTTGTTATATTATATACTTTTCTGAAAAATAGAACTCTAAAAAGATCGTTATCCACGTCTAAATTCTAAAATAGGATTTTGAAATATGATTAAACTTATAAAGCAGCGGCCTTAATAATAGTATATATCACTAAACATAGTTAAAATGAGACGGGTACCCCTTACATTTTAGAAAGCTAAAAATTAGATAAAAAAAGACTGTTTTTAAAAAGTATTTATATTACCACACAAGAATCGCGCGGTTCTCCTAGGTAGCCAGCACAAAATAAATGGAAAGCCTTGTAAGGACAATTTTGAGGCCTGTACACGAAAAGGCTTGTTTTTCGCAAAGCGCAAGATTCGTTCAAAGTATCTCCGACACCCCATCCTAAAATATCTCCCATTTTACCTCCGTGTCTCACCTCCGCACTTTGCCTTGGAACTTTACAAACAATAAATTTCAAATTTAAGCGTTAAAAATCATGCGTAAAAAAAGTTTTTCTCGTAATTAGTTCGCATTAAGGCCTCTCACCCCTATTAGGCAGACATATAGGTCTAATGTAAGCGTTAAACGTGACGCGCATATTCAACTTGATCAGCATCACATCCCTGAACAAATGCTTAGAGTCGACGTACTCGGGGTGTTGTATGAACGCCTCGACGGAAAAGGTCACCGTACGGATGTCAGTCTGGCAGTAATTGTGCTCGCCCAATACGACCTTTATTTGCTCCTGAGTGTACCTGCAAAGTTTATTCAGGAAGATTGCGCATGGCGACAAACGAATTGATTCACGACGAGTGCAGCGCTTTACTTGGGGCGAAGACAATGAGCCGCCGACAGGACGTATTGATCACTGATGAGCGAGCCGCCGCAAATTAATTGCGGAAATGCGCTATTGACCGCGACTGCGACGATCAAAGCCATCCAAGGATACTCGTTCGGGCTTGCCTCCTTGCCACCGAGGATACGACCGTCGTCGGGAGTCGTCATTCCATTTTTTCGACCGCATTCTGTGCAGAGGTGAATTAACTATTGTTATAATATCGTCCTAGGAATCGTGATTTGAAAAGAAGCACAGATATGGGATTGAAATACCGCAAAACTTGTAATCTGGACTACCGTATGATACGTCCGATCTTTTGATTAAGGAATGAAAATTGGCTAACGGAATAAGAAAGCCGAGCGCGAAATAAGCCAAGAAAGACATTGCTCTAAAATTTAAAAAGATTATTATACTTCTGTTCGTTTTCACATTATTTGGAATACATTACCTGCGTTTGAAATTTTACAATTCTGGCTCACTTTTCACTACCGGAAATATCAATTTTTTTACTTCAAAATTATCTCTAAACTTGTTTATAAAAAAAAAGTTTTTAAACATACATAAAAGATTATATATTTAGATAACGCACAAAAAAATTAAAAAAAATGCTCTTCGCAATAGAGTATAAGACTTACAATATTTGTACGTATTTTAATGTGCTCGATACAAATCTGACCTTAGTTATGCTCCATCACGTCGGGATTTTGAGATATTTTTAAGAGTTTTCAGACATGCTCATTCTCAAGGTCAAACAATATTTTTTTAAATTCTGTAATATTGTATAGGTTTATAATAAATTTTACAATTTATTGCTACAAAATTTCCTGCTTGAACTCGTAGTGGGCATCAAGAATATTCTAAGATAGTTTTAAAATTTTCTTTCTAATGCTAAAATAGAGATTTCAAAACAACTTTTTTAAATAAATGCAAAACAAAAATAAGGCAAAGTTATTATTATAAATCTCTTAGTTACAAAGTTTCTTTCAGTTAACCTGTTGATTTCATCTTCTTTATATTCTAAAATTAGTTTTTTTTAATTTATGTTTAAATACCACCCAAAACCAAACATTAGTTAATTTCGAAGCTTTTGTAATTGAAAAATAAAGAAAAAAATGCGAATACTTGCAACGCAATTTAAGCGTTTCAAAGCTAATTAGTTAATATGCATACATCAGGGATTTTATTTCTGGTACATCAAAAGGTTTTATGCAGTAACAGGCATCCCTGGTTTTTTGATAAATCCATTCTAGATGTTGACCAATTTGCGTATAAATCGCTGTACCGATAGTATTGTTACAGTTATTAATATCCGATAGAATACCTACAATGTTTGAAATTAAAAAAAAGTCATTATTACAGTACATTTTCAAAGTTGCGTGAAAATCAATCACTTGAATTCTCCACTCACCGACTAAATCATAGTATCCACTGTACGATCTGTGCATCACAGCTGATCCAACATCATTCTGAAAATTTTAAATAATTATCACGAGTCGACTACAACTTATTGTACAAGTGTCGAATTGCGCGAGTGCGAATACTTACTCGGCAGACAATGGAACTAGAACCAATAACCCCGACGCAGCCACTTTCCTCGTGATAGTTCGCTGGCTTGATGCCGCTTCTGAGGCACTCGCGCCTCCCTAAAATAGGGAGGCCCAGTTTGCGAGGCCGACACGTTCGCGCATCGGCATTCGTCTCATCGCTACTCTCCATCCATCCCATTAGCGTGCCCACTTGACCCAAATAAGTTGATCCTACGAGACAGTAAATTATCCTATTAGGCGAAATCCAGACCATCTTTTATAGCGCGATTTAGTTTTTGAAGAATGACACGAGCAGCTTAGCGATACGTCTTCGAAGGGTCCAGTTACTAACCAGTATCTGGTAGACAAACTGGCAAGACCCGTCTTTCGAATTGCGTCGACCGGCTAAGACGGATGAGCGCCAAATCGTGCGCGCGAGACTCGTAGCTGAATTCGGGATGCGATATGACAGCATCGACACTTATGTTGGCTGATGATATATCCAAGTGACACCGATCGTACTCACCCAAAGCCACCTTCACCTCCGGAGGGGTTGCTCTAATCGACCAACAATAATTTTGAGTTAATGGTTAATGATTTGGAAGGAAATGCAGTTGGTGGCATTTTTAAGGAAGATAATAGGAACATTTTTTGAACCTTAACTTAAAGCTTAAACGTGTTTCTTTGTAATTTAAATAAATTTAAATTTAAAGAGAGTTTACATTACAAAAGTATTTCCTTGAAATTGTCAGTAAGAAGCAACTGTATCATCTTTCGATGCGAAAATATATTAATTGATTTTTATTAGTTTTTAAAGTTTTTTAAATATAAATCCTATACACGGAGAAAAATGTTTAAGAAAAATTACTATACTCGCCAGTAAATCGAGGACAGTCTTTCAATTAGAGTAAAAAATTACTAAACTTTACATTAAAATTTACTTTTGGTAATTTTTCCTAAACTTTTAATAATAATTACTAAAAATATAACAAAAATTAATGTAAAATATAGTGATTTTTTACCCTAATTGAAAGACTGTCCTCGATTTACTGGCAAGTATATTAATTTTTCTTAAAACGTTTCTCTCCGTGTAAATGAAATAAAATATTAAAATTTTGACTTTCGGTGAATGAAAATTCAACGATTATTTGAACTTGGAAATCATATCTATAACAAGAATTGAAGCGTTTTTAATATAAATCTTTTTTTACAAGTGACTCTAAGAAATGCGTTTTTTAATAAAATAATAAAATAGTGAAGCTACTACATGCTTACCTCTTAAAATTTGTTATTAAGAAAAAGAAGCAACTCACCCTATGAGCTGACTTGCTGCTGTCAAAACATAACGGTCGTTGATCAATACACCGCTTACAAGAAGGTGATTTTTTACGTGTATGTTAGCCAGCCATGGAAATTCGTGAGTGTCAGTAAACTCGCCGCCCAAAAATCTCGCTCCACCGCGGTTTGATTTTCCACATACTAAATGAAACAAGAATTTTTTAATAAAATAATTTCCGCTTACCGTACACCAGGCTGTCAATAAAGTAAACTTACTGCAGTTGATGCACGGTCGAAATCTGCCAAGAAGAACGTCGAACAATCGTCTTGAACTTCTTATTCCAATATTAGCTGTCTAAAGAAAAAATAATACTTACAGTTAAAAATTGTAATATTACATCACCGAAGAAATCTAAAAATTGATTTACGATTCCAGCGCTAGAAATATCTATACTTTTAAAAATAATTTACGAAGCTACTTTCTTAATCTCGCGAACAAAAGATTTATTATAAAATTTACCGCTTCTTGTGGCTCGGCGTCACTGAGAAGGACAAACACAGCGAGACACACGAGGTATTTAATGATCTCCTGGACGTGCATGGCTTTTCTTTTGGCAATAACAGTCACCGAAGTACTGGTGCCTGCGATCCAACATAGCGGAACTCTATCCGCGTTTGCCCGCATCCAATGCGGTTTCTCGTATTTCCTTTCCCCTCTCAACTACAGTATGTACATCACTTCGATTTTCTCACCGGTCTGCCCGTCGCGAGCTCTTGAGGTCTCATGCTCCGAAGGTTTAATGTAGGACTGAAAGGAGTTCGCTCGTCTTTTACCTTTTTTTATAATAATGTATTTAGAATTGTTCTCGTAAATTTTAAATAGAAGAATATTTCACGTTGAGCAGTTTGAAAGAACTGAAAAATTTATGTAAGTGGATACTGTAATACATCGTTCATTACAGAATTACGAGACAAGAATATGGAAGCCGTCAATGATTTAACACTTTTACTCGTGCAGTAAACAACTTTACCAGTAGAATTGAGTACTTCTAGAAAGCTGTGGTCCCACTGAGAATCTCATTGAAGACTTCATTTTCAAAATTTATGCACAGATTAAATAAACAGACATAATTTCACATTTAATAAATACGTACAAAAAACACTTTATTCATAGTTTTATTACATATCATATATAAATAATCTCATCGGGTCAAAGCGCATTCGCGAAGGACATGGCTCTTTTCATTTTATTCTTATAAAGACTATAATGATAATGAACAAAATAGTTCACAATAAATATTCGAGCGCGTACATAAAAAAAAAGTAATGGCACACAACGAGTATACAGAAATCGAAAAATGACAAACGAAACTCCATGAGAAGCGACGAAATGGGGTAATGACAATAGACAAATAACCGCGACTTAATCAACTTCGCAGAAGCATCCGTCTTTGGAAGTGGCCAGAATCCAGGGCAGATAACGTGTCACTCGAGTATAGACTCCGGGATAACCTGGCCTGGCGCATCCGTTTCCCCAGGATACGACGCCAATCAATTCGTATCTCTGATCCTTTCTCTCGGCAACCAGCGGCCCTCCGCTATCGCCCTGGAAGAAAAATAGTTGGTTTTTTTTCGCGATTATCGATTGTATTGCTAAAGAGATATTGATACAAAAAAATACTAGCTTCGTGAAGACGGAACAGGAAGTGAATTATCACCTTGTATGAAAGTAGTTTGATCATGACTTTAGAGGTACAATTTATGATATTCTATTTCTCTTTTATTAAATATTGCATGAAAGGAAAGTTCAATCTGCTCGAATGTACGTTACCTGACAAGTATCTTTTTTCCCATCCTGATATCCGGCGCAGAGCATGTTATCGGAAATCATGCGAGGATTATACTTTGTATTGCGACAGTCTTCAAGGCTCATAACCGGCACGTCGACCGATTGTAAGAGACAGCTCGGTTTACCGTCTTCGTGCAAGGTTCCCCATCCCGAGGCAAGTGCTTTTACTCCTGTGTAGTCATTATCTGCAAGTCAGTAAAAGGTATTTAGAGCTTTTCGAGAAAATAGTTCGCCGCGCGAACGGCCCGAGCTCGTATAATATTTTACTGCAGATATATTTGCGGAAAATTTTTACTATACACTGACAGCGAAAAAAAGGGTAAAAATTACGAGATATGAGAAGAAAAATAATGATATTTATACTATATGTTTTGAATTAACTACAATTTTTTATTTCTATTTTTACTATTCATATAGTAAATATTATTATTTTTCTTCTCATATCTATACAATTTTCAATTTTAATATTTACTATTCATATAGTAAATATCATTATTTTTCTTCTCATATTTGAAATAACGATACAAAATAGTCATTTTTACTCCTTCTTTTCTCTCACCAATAAAGATTTTTGGATGTCTCTTTTTTTAATCGATAGAATTTTATCTCACCTTTCAAATACCGGGAGTTAAAACACTCTACAATTAAAAGTTGAAAAGTTATATGTGATTGAACAAAAATCGAGTTTTCTTAGCTTTTCGCTAAAAGGGCTCATAACTTTTGAAAAATCAAGCGTTAGGCCGAACGCATGCGGCTTCTTTCATATTTTAACATTAGAAAACATATCCCAACGTTCGAACAAAATCCATGACCCAAACAAGTGAGACTCTCCTGGTCAGTGTATGCACTCAGTGTATACAAATGCTATAGCATTTGCCTTTTATTAGGAATAAACATTTCTTATCGCGGCTCGACCACATTTTATTTGAAATTTCTCATTTCTTAAAAACGCAGACGTAACCCGGATTGCTTATCTCTTTTGTTTATTTACACTAATTGAAAAGCCTATGGAATCGCGAAAGTACGGCAGACATATGGTTGCGTAAAAGCGGAGGAAAAAAAGGGACAAAATCTGTCCTTGTTTCCGTATGCATCTGGGCGACAGTAAATCATATACAGCTACCCGTATGCTCAATTATTTATGACGGCTCGACTCGGCGCCTTTCCGATAAGGCAGAAAAATTCAACGTGGTTGCCGAGTTTTTAAGTGTGTTGCATAACTTGTTACTTTTTTTTTTCAATCACAATCTATTTTATGTCCGGAATTGATAGTCCGTACCCCGGACTGGTTGGAAAACATTGTTTTCTAATGGCTTGTTGATTACCTACGATTTAATATTGTGAAACGAATGAAAGTACAAGTAAAAGTTACCTTACTTCATATTTATGCGTACAAGTAATCATAGTTGAGTAATGGACGAATTTTAATCTCAATATTGAGTAAACATAATTTGCTAATTTTGTGATTCCTGCTACCATGAGAGTTTTCATAAATACGTAAATTATTTTTAGTAAAATTTCATTTCTAAAAAATTTTAGTCTCGATAATAAAAGCGTTGTTATAATAATTGACTTGCTGAAGAGTAACAGTATTATCTCACCTTCGAGTTTCGGTAAACAAATAGGATTAATTGTATCGGAAAGTGGCACTCTCTCATTCAGTCGAAGCAGGGCGATGTCGTGATCGAAATTTAAGAAGCTGAAATTTCCGAGGAAAGCTCGAACGACGAATCTCGATTCTTCGGGCTTCTGATTACATCGATCGTGTTCGCCGAAAGTGATTTTTATCATAAACCACATAAATCTAAAAAAGAAACTGATTTCATCGATCACCTTTGCCAAAAAATGTTAATTACACTGCTACGTGGGTAGAAAATATGATGCGTTAATAAAGATTTCTCTATTGTTTGTTTTTCCATACTCTTCGTGAATATGAAAATAAATTTTAAAATATTAGAGTTGCTTAAAGTAAAAAATAATCACTTTTACACATACAGTCCTTTAATCCACCATAAATTTAATATAAAGCATGTAATATTATATATTTACGTTAATAAAATTTTGTTAGAAAAAGCAAATGGTTTTTATGCATTAAAAAGGCACATTAAAATTAGTTAAACATTTTACAAATAATGTAATAGCAATACTTTATTTACCCTTTCACGCAATGCGCAGCTGTAAGGACGTAACGATCGTTTATAAGAGTTCCGCCACAATAAAACCTATTCATGTATGAAAGCCGAACTTGCCATGGAAATTCATTCATGTCGGTGGTTTCTCCGCCTACTATGCGCTTGTTGAAGTTTCGCACGCCGCAGCCTAAAACAATTATTAATGCTTTGTATTTTTTTAAGACAGTACATTTGCGAGTGAAATAAGGTTGTTACTTAAACTTACTGCAGTCACAAGGTCCTGAGGGCGTAGGAACTTTACTTTTGAAAATATTGAAAGTTCTAGTGCTATTAATTTCTTTCTGTAATTTACAAAAATACGTTTTACAATTTATAATAGAAGTATGGAACATTTGGTCTATGGCCAAATTATGTACAATATATAAATTAGATATTGAAGAAAAAATGGAGTTTAAAAAAAGCATTGGAATATAATACAGTGAAAAGAACTAATCAATAAAAAACCAATCAATGCATGTTACAATGTTTTTTAAATCTTGATTTTCAATTGAAATAATAGATCTTGATAATTTGAAATTAAAACATTATTTGAATTTATAAATGTAAATAAAATAATAAAGAAATCAAATGGATGTTATAGAAAAAACAAGTTATTATTAATTTTTGCTTTTTCGTAAAAAATTTTATTTGCAGAAATGTGTTCTTAGTGTATTTTTATTAGTGAAATACGAATAATTGGCATAAATATAATCATTTAGACAAAACGTCCATACTTGAGAATTGATGGCATCTATAAAAAGCAGTATTAAGATCTTGTCGGACAGGCATGTGATGTGATTTCACTCTACAGACGGTAATTGAGATTTGCATAGATTTACCAAAAGAAATTATCCTTTGACTCGGAATATTTAAGGCTCCATTAATAAATGATATATAATCAGGATTTTCTCTGCGTCAATAATAATCCAATCTACCATCACCAGAAAGATTTAATCAAATTGCAAATATATAAAACTCACTTCTAATTCATGACTTTGTGTCCTCGATATTAAGAAAGCAGCGATGAGGAGAAATCTCACAGACCACCTTTTTGAGCGCATGTTTGTGGATGCACCGCCGAATGAAGTGGTTAGTCAGACGCAAGTTTCACTATTCAATCTAAAAAAAAAAAAAAAAATTGAAAGTATTTGTAAACTTTCATCGACTTGCAGTATTTTCTAATAATGCGTTTATAATAATATTTGAGAGAAATAATGAAATCATTCATTTTAATTAACTTAAAAAAAAACTCTTATTCTAATTAAAAAAATCATTAATTGGATTGTTATAATTTTGATATTTTGTATAAAATTACGTCCATTATTACACTATCTATCGCTATCGCTATCACTATACACGATCTTCGAAATATGTGAAATTCACAAATTGAAGTTTTAAAAATGTCGGCTGAGAAATAACAACTCTATAAACAATCTTTCGGCTTCGATCATTCGAGCTATTCCTCTTCAAAAAATATTATATAAAATAGAAGGACTATAGAGTAGAAAAAGACGCAAGAGCAAGACAGCACGTAATATAAAAAAAGGTTTAAATATAGATTACAAAAGAAAAAAGAAAAATTCAAAATAGAAGAATAATATGGTGGAGGGATTGTTCCTCTCTAAAATCAGTATAAAGAACTTATACTGAAAGACGAAGAATATACATAGACGAAGAATACTTTGCAATAGAGATTTTTTCTATAAATTTTTATTTTCCCATTTCCTCTGGAATTTAAAGGAGAAGATGTGAGGAACAACTTAAATTAGTGTAATTGAATTAGACAAACAAGGTAAAAAAATAATTTTTGTTTTTCATTTATTGTTTAATCTCGCATCCTCAAGAAGGTTTTAAAAGTAATCTTATTGCAATACAAAGATAATATAAAATAAAATTATATTCTAATAGAAATATTTAAATATTAAAATTGACAAAATATTACGAAAATTTTAAGAGGTTGTATATATGCATTGTGGCATAAAGATAAAGGAAGAAAAAGGAGATCACTTGAGGGTAACTTACCAAGAAGGGAAGATGGATTCTCAAAAATGTAAGACCGAAGCAGAGTAAACATTAGCGAATGCAAGTTGGTAACAGGTCGCATCTGCAATTCCGATAGGATATAGATATTTATGAGCAAACAGAACCCGACTTCTGATCAAATCTTGTTCAAAGCTACGATAGGTTTGAATAGTGCAGCAGGTTAATCAACCAAGTTACTTGAAAACTATTTCATAGACGAAGCAAAGTAGACTTAAAGATTTAAAAAAGACGGGACGAAGGGGTGAATTCGCCCAACTCAGAATCGCTACATTCCGAGAAAAAAGATGAGATCTACATACACGAAGGGAAAATAAAACGAGGTAAAACTATCACTAAAATCAGAACGAAATCGCGCGACGGATAAGCCGAAAAATAATCGAACGAAAGTACAGGAGCGATGAATCTCACCAAAGGGTCACCGCTCGCGGAAAAGTCGATCTCAGCAGCCTGCCAGTCAGTCAGTCAGCGCCAGGGACGTGGACCGGCGCGTCCTTGAAGCGGGTCCTCGGGGCACTAAAGCGTCGAGGCTTCGTTCGCCTTGGCCGCGGCGCTTGTCGAACGAGGAGCGGGCTGCCCCCCTGCGAGGCACCTGCGCTTTATATATATATATATAACTATATTCCTCGGGATTGACGATATGGGAGGAGGCAGTTCTCCCGCAGCGCAGCGCGTGTCACGTTCACGATCACGGCCGCGCTGTCACTGACCGCCGCGGTGTGCGCTCCTAGCCGCGGCCGATAACGGATTCGCGCCGCGACGACAGACGCGCGGCTACGATGCGGCTACTAGTCGGAGCACCCCGACCGGCGACGCGTCCGGTATACCGCCGCCGCCGCAGCCTCGATCGTCGAGTTCGTTAGGCTGAATTTAAAGGGGTGTTTAGACGTGCTTCTGGAGGAATTATTATTAGGCTTGCAAAGATTTTTATTTTACAGTACAGAGGAGTTTCTTGTATAAATTTAAAATGTTAACTTTTTTAGATTGCGATCGGAGACAAGCTTGACCAGTCCGGTAGAGATGATAATAAAATTCAAGCGCGAATGACTTCCGCTGTTATTAGTTTTTTTAAGCGATTTTACATGATCGAGCTTGTAAATTGCAGACGTAATTTGCTCCCTGTTTTTTTTTTTTTTTTTTTTAAACAGGTTGCTTAAAGTGACTTTTTCATTTTGTACGTCGAAAGCTTGGAGTTAATAAAAGCGAGTCATTAATTCTTCCACGTGGCAAATTACCACGGCGGATCTTTATTGGAATGCGTATTCCTTTCAGGAACTTCGAGAGGTGTCATTTAATTTGCAGGGATACTATTTGTCGTTTGGCAATGAACCGTTACTGCTTTCTTATTCTGAAAGCGTCCGACCGCATTGGTGTGCAACTCCAGGCGTTGTTCAAAAAGCGAAAGAAAAAATATACGTGACGTCTGGATGCGTTAAAATAATTTTCAACGTTCGATTTAGGCATATAAAAAGTGTACGGAGAAAGCAAATAACGTAAAGTTTGTTTATTACGTGCACAATAACAAATGCAATACTTTCAGTGTAAATGAGTACGTAACAAAACAGAATACAGCGCGGTACAATATCAGAAACTTAACTACATCGCTACGTTGTTCGAAATTTACATAAATCTTTACTTTAATTCTTTGTTATTTACATAAATAAAATTAGTATACTATATAGTATCACACGATCAAACTCAGTCGTTCGCATTTCTGCCGTTTTACGCAGACTCATTAGTTGCACAAACAGCTGTCCTTCATATTCAAACGAATCCAATTGAGATATCTCGTAACTCTCGTATAGACCCCGGGGTATCCGGGACGTCCACATCCAACGCCCCACGAAACGATACCTGCGAACAGTTCGAGAAAAAAACCGAGTAAATTCCCGGCGTATAAATCGACGGTGAAAAATATCGAGAAAAACGTCGAAACCTGCGATCTCGTGCCTGCCGCCGTCGTCGATGAGCAGCGGGCCGCCGCTGTCGCCTTGGCAAGAGTCCTGACTGCCGTTACCCGCGCAAATCATATTTTCGGTGATGCGGTTAGCCCGGTACTTCATCTTGCGGCATTGATCGAGAGTGAGGACGGGAACCGTCACTTCCTGAACTGCGCTCGCGAGCATTCCGCCTTCCTTGGTCCGTCCCCAGCCCACTACGGTTCCGTGCTTTCCCGCTGGATCGCTGTCTGGGTGAGAAGAGTTCAGTAATTCGGACCTTTTGTTTTTTCAGCATTTTTACATTTGTACGTATTATCGAAATGAGGAATCAATTAAATAAAGTATGATGATTGATTAATTGCAGATGGATTTTGATTAACGAGAGTTAAAACACTAAATAAGTTTTTTCTGTATACCTGCTTGAGGAAGACAAACGGGCCTGACGGTCTTGGAAAAGATAACTGGTCGGCGTAATTTGAGCAGAGCCACGTCGTGATTGTAAGATTCAGTGTCGAAATTTCTATGACGAATTACGGCTCCCACCGCTCTCATGATAGCTTTGCCATCGGTGGTAACAAACTGATCGTGGTCCCCGAGGATTATTCGAATCTTCGATCGCTTCAATCTGCAGAACGTAAATTAAATTAAAATAAAAATAAAAAAAAAAAAAAGGAAGTAATCGAACGTTAAAATGAAATGAAAATCCGGCGTGCGTTTTCGCGGAAGTTTCAATTCAGAAATCGGCGATTAATGCGGTACTCTCGGGCGTGCTACAAAATCATCGTGCAATCACATACTTCCTGAGACAGTGTGCAGCAGTTATAACGTAATCGTTTGTAAGAAGACTCGCTCCGCAATGAAATTTGCCATCGTAAACCAGCCGTGCTAACCAAGGATACTTATTCGGTTCCGTTGGACGGCCGCCGACTATCCTGTTTTCTTGATTCGATAAGCCGCAAGCTTTAACAGAAAAAAAAAAACGTTTTCTTATATACATTTGGCTTCTGATTGTCAACGTCCAGTTTTGTAAGTGTATTTATTTAAAAAAAAAAAACAAAAAAAAAGTATTACTAATGTGTGAATCATTACTTTTTTTTTCTTTTTCTTTTTTAAGCTTGCATTGTTGCTTGGCATAATATAAATAAAAGAAACATTCGCTTTCTCCCTTGATTTGGAAAAAATATCAATGAAGAAAACTCTCCCAGCCTGACAATAATCCACGCCGACCTCCAGCTTTTTCCAATAAACCGAATTTATCTCTCAGCTTGACGACTCACCGCACGTGCAGTTCCGTATTTTTTCCTCGTTGCTGGTCGCCGCGTTGCTGCTGCTGCTGCCGGCGAGGTCGATGTCGATGCCGAAGAGTTCGTCGAAGAATATCCGTCCGGTGCGATTGCTAGATCTCGTGCTCTGAAAGCCAGATCGGATACGTACTGTGTATGGGCACGAGTTCACTTTCCAGCGCGCGCCGCGCCGAGAATGAGAGTCGCCGCGGAAGAGGAGAAAGTGACCGGGGAGGAGCCGCACGAAATTATAGGTCAAGGCCTGGGGAATCGGTTGACGCGACTCGATTCTTCTTCTTCTGTTTTTTTTTTTTTTTTTTTTATTCTCCGCGCAGAAACATACAGGCACAGTTATATCATGCTGGAATATTGACGGGTTCAAATCGAACGTAACACATTGTAATTTTGATTGTCGTGACGCGCGGATTTTGGCTACCGATCGATTATGCGAGAGACTCGGGAGAACGAAGAGATCCGCGGTGCAGTGGAAGTGGAAGATTTTTGTCGGAACGTTAGACGGTTAGTAGAAAGTTTTACTTAAAATTTCACGATTCACTTTATCAGCAAAAGCTATCCGCCGTTTCTTGGTTTTCCAGAACAAATGAAATCTTTTACTTCCGACTCGCGAATTTACTGTTTAAACGCTTAAATTTAGTTGAATAATAATGGAAAAATAGTTACTTTTAAGAACTAACACGCACGTTTCTCAGCATTATCTTGAAGCAAAAAAAAAAAGAATGAAAAGTTCTACATTTGTTCCGCGGCGGTACAAAGAAGCTACTGCTAATTAGTGCCTGACACCAACATCGAAAGAAATTAAAAAACTTTCCTCGACAAGTACTCTCATTGGAAATAGAGAAACAATGGCCAAAGTCGCGTAAAGAGGTCAATCGATAAAGATTTCAGTCACGCGCCAGGTAGGAAAAGAAAAGAAGAAAAAAAAAACTAAAAAGTCACACTGCTCCGTGCTGGTGTTACTTACAAATTCCGCAGCCCTCTCGCTTTTCCCATTGTCCGCCGCGGCGACAGCGAGTCCGCACGCACCGTACAGAAGAGCAATCGACAGCAGGACGACACCGCTGGCAGTCGGCATGGCGAGGAGTGCAGGCGACTTTTCAGGAGGATTATCGAACCGCCGCTGCTCATTATCTCGTCCGCGCCGTCATCTCCCCGCGAGTAAAAGATCTTGACTCGTCGGCCGCGAGCGGGAAGACTGTGTGCGCCGCGGCTTTCACTGCGCAGAGCGCGGAGCGCGCTTCGAGCGCAACCGCGCCAGAAGAAAGTGCCCGCGCGCGCGGACCTTCCTTCTCTTTCTTTAGCGTTCTCTGGACGCGGTGAAACTTGCGCTTGCTGCTTCATTTTCTTGCCGCCCGCCGACTTTTTTTTCGACTTTTTTATGTATATGCTTCGCGGCAAGCGAGTTGACAAAAAGACCGGCCCCTTTTCACTGGAAGCGGCTAACGACTTCGCTGGCGGACAAAGGTTTCTTTAGAGGGAATGGAGATATTTCGTTTTTTTTTTTTTTTTTCGGTGACGACGCTTTTAATGAAAACCTGCAGAAAAGGATAGAAATGCGCTTGATATCTAAAATGTATTATATGTTATTCAATTTGGAATATAGCAATTTTAATCTTCAAAATTTGAAAGGAAGGTTTTATTGTTAATTAATAATCATATTTATGGTCATAATTTTAATGGAAGAGAAATTTCATAATATGCGTTCTGCGTTGAATATCTATATATTACCTCCCGCACTAATTACAATATATGGTGCAAAATGTACATCTACGATATCTAATTAATTACATTTCACGCTGTGAAATTTAGTAAAATTAAATATTTCCTTATTAGAATACACTGTTTGCAGAATATATAATCCCAAAATTAGTTTCTGTAGTACCTTAAAAATGCATAAATATTCAAAATGATCACTATTATTTTTTTTTTAAAAATGATGCTTACAATCAAAACAATGAGCACACAAGTTGATACTTTAATTTTCCTTTCATTTACAACTTTCCTTTCATTTATAGATTTTGCTTACGTTAACTAAAGAAAAATAACGAGTTCTTTCGTAAAAATATCACACATTAACCTAGTATCCTTAATCAGAAAAGTTTTGATCATAAAATGAAACTTTTCCCTTTCTATAAAGAAAGTACACAACGGCGAATACTTTAGATTCTTGCAAAAATCCGAAATTCCGATTCCAGGTGAAACGCACGACATTCAAGCGATTTCTTGCTACCGTAAACATCAGATTCGCTTTTACGGTCTCGAGTTAGTTCAAGTGGAAGGACGGAATCAGCATCAGCTGTGCATTTACTCTTTATGGATAATAATGGGTCAGTACCGCCACGAACGAGCGAGAGTACTTTTTTGCCGGCAAGTTTTCTTACTCCGTCTAGTAAAAGGTGCGTTTACAGGGTTTTTATGGCATTTAATAGTTTTGCACTTATTTTGTTTGCGGAGGTAAAACATTAAAATGCTATTTTTAAGCTCTTCAAGTTATTAATAACTCAACTTAAGCTCTTTATTTATTAGCTAAAATTATTTCTTTCAGAGCTGCAACCGATTGTAATGTTAAAACTGTTTCATTGACGAATACAATGAATGCAGTAAATGCAATTATGAGAAATACTAAAATTATAAATAATTTTTTGATTCCTTGACCTCTTTTATTAGTACATAACATTGAGCCACTGTATCTTGACTTCGAAACAGTAAAGAGGAGGAGCTGAAATTATTTATTGCTCTCAATTTTTAATGAAAAAATAAGAAGAATTTTAGTTGGAAATTTAAGCGAGGATGGAGCAAAATTTCCCCAACTCTTTCAAATGGCTTTTCACTTACACTTTATACCGAATTACTAAAATCAACAACCAGTCACGCATTACCCGCGACGGTCCGTTGGTTTCACTAACCTACATCGGCCTCGTTGAAAGCAAAACGATTCCGATTCACGGCCTCCTTTCGGAACTTCGCTCGGCTATTTTTTTTTCTTTTTTATTCATCTTCCTCTTTGATCTTTCTTTTGGCTCTCCTTCCCGTTCTTCTTTGCAAAAGAAGCTGTTACGCGACAGGACGGGACACGCGGAAAAAAACGCCATTTATTTTTAAACATGCGTATGTTGCCGTTTATTGAAACGTTTCACTTACATTTAAGCTACATCACAGAACCTCACGGAGGTCAACTTTGTAATTTACATAAACATCAGACTAGATTTTGGGACTTCTGTCTTGACAAGCGGTTAGACACGAAGAAATTTAACGTACATCATATATGCGCTGATAATAATAATAATAATGGCAGCATCCTCGCCATCTCTCGCTGGATCTTACGGATGATGGCCCTTTCTCGAGGTAATTTCGGACAAGAAGCCTCGCACGAGATCTGGTTGGACGAACTTTGGTTCCTTTTCGTTTTGGGCGTCGAGAGGGCTTTTACTGCGGAACGTGACTCGGTGGGGCGCAGACGCATTCGCCGTCGACGTGATTACCGATCCAATCCAAGTAGTTCGTGACTTTTGTGTAGACCCCTGGGAAATTCGGCCTGGCACAGCCGCGCCCGAAAGAAACGAGACCTGCAAATCGCGGCGTTATTTTAACAAATGATGCTTATCAATTTTCCTATTAAAAGCAATTAAATGCCCGATAGGCCACTAGCGCTGCGAAAGTACGAAGTTTTAATAAAGAAACGTTAAAATCTGCTCACCGACGACCTCCATAGCGCCGATGTTGCTGCGAACGTGGAGTGGGCCGCCGCTGTCGCCCTGGAAAAAAGTCGGAGGAGAGATTAGTAAAATTTTGTCACCTCCCGACGCCCTTTCGGGGGGGGGGGGGGGAATTAGTTCGGAGATCCAACTCACATTGCAGGAGTCGCGGTACCCGTCGAGGTATCCGGCGCAGAACATGTTTTCGGTCATGCGGTTCTCCGGGTACTCGGATTGCCGGCATTCCTCCTCGGACATGATGGGGAGGTCGACCTTTCTCAACTCCTCGCTGACGCGCTCGCCTTCCCCGATTCTTCCCCAGCCGATCGCCACGCCCGTCGCTCCGATGTAGCTGAATCGAGCTGCCGGACAAAAATTGATTCGTCGTGACTCTCTTCGAGAGTATTTTTTTTTTTTATTTGTTTATCGCTGCTTTTATTCACCTTGTTCGGGTATGCAGACGGTCTTAACGGGCCCGTCCAAAGGCACTTGACGGTCAAGTTCGATTATCGCGATGTCGTTGTTGAAGGAGTGCTTGTCGTAGCCAGAGTGGACGGTCAAGGTTTTAATGCGGTACTTGTCGTTGTCGGCAAAGCGGACGCCAAATAATTTTTTTTGGAAGCTGAAAATGAGGATTATAGATTCATAATGCACGCAATGAACGTGGGCGGCTAACGAGTCGTAATGTTTTAACGACAAGTCGGGAAGACTTATTAGATACGCACCCAGAGATGCAGTGTGCCGCCGTGAGGAGATGCCGGCGGGTTATTAGACTAGCGCCGCAGTGGTGCAGGCCTTGATAAGTAATGGCAACCGCCCACGGGAATTCGTACGTGTTCGTGATTTGACCGTTTACTATTCGGGTCTGTCGACTGACGCCGCAAACTGAAAATCAGAGATGCGTTCGTTAAATTATTTGTCAACATTGTACAATTATGTGTTAGCGTATCAATCCATTAGACGAGGCTTTCAATGCGAGTTCGAGGTACATTGTGAGAAATTCAAAATTTATTAATGCAAAGACGTTAATCGTCGTGAAATAGTAAGCCATTTGGATAAAAACGAGTCTCGTGTTCTGGGCAAATGATACTTGTGTCGTCCATCGTGTCAATCAGAGCATAGTTTTTACCGCAGTTGTCGCACATATTTAGCGCCTTCCCGAGGTAGGAAGCATCGAACGATGGTTTCGGATTTGTTAAATTATATTGGTGCACCATCTCCCGATCACCGCCTAAAATCTAAAAAGGAAAGCAATTAAATCATGCACTACGTTTTATATATATTTTTTGTATTTATATTTATCAAAAAAAGCTAAACTTATAGGTAGATTAAAAAAAAAAAAAAAGAACTCAGCGGTATACCCTAGTACACAGAAATGTTGAAAATACAGCCTTTCCAAGTTAAAATTTCTGTATAACGTTAAAAGAACTTGACAAAGTTATTAGAGTCTATAGCTCTAGCTAAAAGCTCTAGGCGAAATAAAGGATAAAAAGCAAGGATCTAATCGTACACCGTGAAATTAAAAACTTACCAATCGAGGAGCAAAGCGAGCCTCGCAGGCTGCGAGCAAGCAGATGAAAAGGACTCCAGTGAGGCACGTGACATCAAAAGCTCGTTGTCCCATGTCCATAGTTGCAATTGTTCACTCTCCGAATCTGCTCTCTGCGACGTAAGTCAAGCTCAGCTCGGCTCTGCTCCTCCGCTTGGTCCTTTGTCGGCGGGCCCGACTTGACAAAAGGTGACGATTGCCGCTGAGTTTTGCCGTTTTATAGTATATTATAACTAATAACGAGGCGCCGCGGCATCGGCGAGTGGGGGCAGGCTTACCTTGGCCGGTGCGTTTGCATTGGCAGATGTGCCGTCTGCCGGGGCAGATACACCGCCGAGGAAGGCGACCTTTTCGGAATCGAGCAGGGGCTGCGAACTTTACTCAATTGTGGCGCAATTAGTCCTCACCTTTTCGGGCCCAATGTCGCTGAGACTTCAATGTCGACGGCGGCACGCTTTTTTTAGGTGGGGACGAGCTCGGGGAATTTTTTAAAGAACCTTTTTCACGACTCTTCTCCCAGTCGGCTGTTGCTTTGTTAAGATGTACGTGATTTTATATAAACAATTTTTATCTAATAATAAAAGCAAAATTTAGTTTAAATTCAGGTTGAACGTAATTTTTATTTTAAGGATCCGTTACTGCACTTAGACATGATATTCCTTGTAGTATAGATACGATGCTTTCTGAATAATATAAATGAATCTATTTAATTATTTATTTTATATAGTCCTTTATGTTAGGTAGAGGTAACGTTTGTATTCCATCGTACTATTTATTGCGCGCAGCTTTTATGTTCCAACAGTGACTGACTTTTCACGACTTACTCTACTAAAAGTGGAAAAAATACAACTTTGTAGATTAAGTTTACGCATAGCATGAATAAACACATAAATAATCACGTTCAGCGCGATGTTTACGTTATGAAAGTACGATATTCAATAAAAAAATTGTTTTGATATAATTTGCAATGAAATAATGCGCAATCCAGAATAATATAAAAAACTAAAAATTTTTTTTATCAGTAGTTAATTATATTGAAAATTTCTTTATTTGACAATTAATTAATTGTACAAATTCAAGAATTATTTGTAATAAAAAATATCTTTGATGGTTCCACCATTGATTGTTGTACAATAAAAATTTCACTAAAAAATTATAATTTAAATTCATTATTATATGACCCACTTCATTATTAAGTAACAATTAAGTAACTTTGATGTCAATTTCGTGCTTTATGGTGGTTTATTGAAAGTTTTCGTTAAAATGCATTTTGATAATTGCCTACATATCTTTCCGAATTATCTCTCAAATATTCGTGTTTACATGTTTAAATTTCAGTTTATAAACACATTTTATGCAACTCTTAACTCATGTATTATTTAAATATTCAGCCTTTTATGTAACTTAACTCGCATTGTACACAAAATTAGGTGATTCTTCATTTATAATTTATTTATCTAGAGCACATTGCATTTCTTTAGCGATACCTCGCCTAATGCGAATCATTATGCCGAACAAATCCATCATAAAGGCTAAAAAGTACAATCGAAGCCGCAGAAAAAAAAGCCGCTCGAGCATTCACGGAAAGATTTCGCGCGCAATATCGCCAATAGGCGGTTTGCACAATTTCTTCCCGAGTCGAAAAACGTTTCCAATCCCGCGTACAAAAGTGATGAATGGCGGGAAAATTTTTTAAGACGCCACCCATGAAATGAATCGGGTCAATGTAATCCGTACGCCCTTGTCTGGCGAAGAAGTGCCTTTTTACGCAGCTTCTTCGAAATGGCCGAGCCATGCGGGCAGGTGGAAAATTAAAATAGATATAGATTTTACACTGCTAACCAAGATAATTGCTGTACACATAAAGAACGAGAATTACGACTTGAACGACCTGAAGGCGCGTTTATTCGCGATCTGCTTTATCTAACGAACCTTGAGTCGCAAATTGTGCACCCGTAAGAAGCGTATTACTTTGGAAAATGAGTCATTAATGATTATTCGATCAATTGCGCGAATATTCCGTTTAATTATCGAGCTTGGGAAACTCGAGTATTCAACGACATAGTTCACATTTGTTTTTAAACGTTATTAGCAACAAAAAAATAAAAGTCTTATCTATCCTCTTACCTATTCTCCTAATATTAATTGATAAGATCTTAAAACGTTTATAAAGCTTAAATGTCAATCCACGTAGAAGCTCTTACTAAAGGCTTGTTTGCCTATGCGCAAATACACCCTGGTTGAAAAATTCTATTATAGTTAAAAATCTACTATATAAAACAAGATTTTTAAGATTTTTTTCCCCGGGGATAATTTCTGCGTCTCGAGAAGCACAAGTCATTTGAAGAGTCAAGGTCGACATTTATCAGTCATCACGAAGGATAGAATTTTTGAAGGTGAGATAAAGTAGCAAACTTTAAGCTTAGACCCGTATGACGTTTCCTGATGAACCAAAATTTTCGTAATACACGTACAATGCTAAGGTCTGTTTGTAATTCTTGAAGATTAGATTTCCATGAGCATTGTACGATAACGAAAGTGCTAAAGGTCAATTCTGTACACTTTTGTCAAAAAAAAAAAAAAAAAATCTACGTTATTCTATTAGCTAAAGTTAATGGAAGCATTGCGGAAGTGCAGAGTAAATTTATATGAATTGTAAACAAATCTTGAACAATGAAGACAGACATCGTACAAAATTGGCCTTAACAGTCTTATCGCGCAACATTTCGTTTTATTACTTAAACGTACATTCATTGAAGTTTATAGAGAAAAAATCCTTTAAACGCAAAACCTTGATTTTCATTTGATTTAGACCAATAATGTTAATCAGTCAATACAGTACAAACTCTCAGAATATCGCCACAGACTTCAACAGCCCGATTCGCAAATCTCCTCTATTCTCAAAAGTCATCAGATCCAAATAAATAAAAAGATATTAAAAAAAAAAAAAAGAAAATTATGGCAAGGCTCGTAATTTCGCTTCCGATAAGTCGCCGAGTCATCGGGGGCACACGCACACGTCCAGACAATAAACCATAAAGGAGTGGAAGCGGAGGAGCAGCACCCGCATGAGGGTGTCCTGGCCCATATACCTTGACCCACTGTTGCCTGCTGCTTATGGGTTCCTCGGGCTTCGACTTGGAGCCGTCGTAACAATTGCATCGCGTACTGCGCATCGGCGCAGTCGCCGCTAATCTCGGCTTGTCGCTGGGCCTGATAAGGCGCATCATCGCGGCTGTCCTTCCCCAGATAACGTCGCGGAGAGGCGTAAAACGCCGAGGCCAGGCTATTACCGCGGAAGTAGGTTACTGTGTTCCTTCCTTGAATGAGCGCTAATTCAATCGGTCCAGTTATCCCTGCCGCCTGTTTTGGTTCGGCGCAGCTCCGAATGCATCGGCAATATCAACGTTTAGTGCCGAGCTCGACGTCTGTGCGAGGTGAGCTCCGGATCGGTTTGCAGCAATGAACGAGCCTTCGAACTTCGGCAATCAAAGATGTGAGTTTAATGGAGTCATGATTTACTAAACTGCTTCGAAAAAATTGATTTTAGAAAAGAAAGGTATAAAAGTGGTGTAGGTAAAAAAAAATATTTACATGAAAAACGTTGGATTTTTCAAATTTTATCCATTAGCTGTGACTCGGCGTATTTTGCAGGTAAAATAAACATTTGTTTTAGTCTCGTATCAAATGCGATCAGGTCTTTTTAATGATAAAAGAAATTAACGATGATGACTAATAATTCTAATTATAGTTTTCAATTAAAATTAGATGGAAGACTTTAAAAAAAAATTTGTTTAGTTAATCAAAAATCGAATGTTTAAATATAAAAAATAAAAACTGTTAATTTTTAAACCCAAAATGTAGATGGTTGAAGTTTTCTGCAAATGGAATTATTACAATATATTTTAATGTTTAAAAAACTTCATTAGTATGTAAAAAAACATTGTACACACATAAAATATTGTAGACAAGAAAAATTTACTGATCGTATACCTGTCATCTCGTGCTCGACTCGCTTACAATCTATAACTAATGGTCTGTCTTGTTTCGAGTTTACTCCTCTTTGGATACTTTCATTCAAAATAAGTAGTCATATTTTTATTTACGTCTAAAGTCAGTGCAACTATCTATAAGAGTTATGGCATCTACAGCTTCAAAGTATTCCATTAGATCATACGATCTACTTATATTAATACACTTTTATTTCTTTAAGAATTTATATTTATTTTCATATTTATTTATTTATTTACTTCATATTTATTTATTTTCATATTGTTACGTCTCAGGATGTATTGTCAAAACTTAATAATATTCTTTAAATAATTCTTTGTACTTAAATATTGCACTTTTACTGTTAATTACGTTTATTGAAAAGATTTTTTCATTCATATTGTATTTCCGTGTCACGAAGTGTCGACAAACATATTTTCTAAAATACATAAAATGTAAACTATATTATTTTATTAATTTTATTTTTTACTAAAATTTAATTTTATTAAAAGCACAGATAGAAATCAATACCTTGTAACCGAAAATTCGGTCGAGAGATTATTTAAGAAGTGAACGAATTTGATACTGTGTACATTGAAGGGTTGAAGAATAAAGCTGTTATAGTTATGAGATGCCTCAAAAATTTATGTTGTACAGCTTTCATTCATCTTCTACACAAGTAATTTAAGCGCGGTATCGATAGTTCAGATACATATAAGCATATGAAACCTAGCTGACTATAGGATTACTTGCCTTTTAATTTATCGCCTTTTGTTACAACAAAATAATAAGCTCGTTTTTTATTCTTGATTTTAAATTATGCGAATACAATTTATTAAAAAATAAACATTTTTTTGGAAAGCTACCAATGTCGATTTCTAATTTTATGAGAATTAAATTTAGTTATTATTTAGTCTTGTAAAGTATTAAATTTAAAATGGTTGCATATATTAACCGAAGGCATTTATTAACATACTGTAACATTATAATTTAAATATTCTTTTTAAGTTAAAACATCTTATATTTTGATAAATGTAAGATTAATTATTATCAACTATTTTAATCATAATAATTATAATAATCTTTATTTGCTTGTGAAAACAAACAAGAAAATCTTTACTATACTTAATCCTCCTGAGCATTTATATATCTTTTATTAAGAATGAAAAAACTTTTCATTTACTAGATTTTATTTAAAAAATTTAATTTTGAAAACCTTTTAGTTCTCTAACGAATAAGTAGGACTACACTTAATGCTTAGCTTTTTATTCATTCAAAATTTTTTTAAATGTAGATGCAAAATGGAAAAATAATTATTAAACAAAATTTTAATTTTTCATGTAGTAAAACTTAATTTAAATTAATTGTAATTTGTAATTTCATGCTTTAATTAAACGGTTTTTTTTTTCACTGATACTATAATGAGAAAGGCGAGCTTGCATGTAATTTAATATTTCAAAAAGATCACAGAGGAAAAGGATGAAGAAAGGAAAATCAAGAAGTCTACTTATTAAGCAAACTAATTGTACTGCTTATAATTATCACACAATGAAATTGATATTCCAAAAAGATGTTTATATTAAATTAATTTAAATAAATTGTCAAACTAATTATTAATAATTAATCTTAAATGCGCTGTTTAAAATTATTTTATTTCCTGGGTTAAAATATTACAATTTCAATGATATTTTTCAATTTTTATTCCTGCTCTGCAATCACACCTTGACGTAACCTGTCACAGAAACATTTAAAAACTATTAATTTTACAGTTTCTACACCCAATTTGAAATTTAAAAATCTTTTGCAAAATTTCCACTAATTAACTGGAGTCTTCCGAAAAACATGCCTTTTAGTAAAATGATTAATTGGCTATGAAAAATAATGCTCTTGAATGGCAACCTTGTCTAAACATCAATATCAAATTTGTTCAATTTATTATCCAACATAAAAGAATAACTCGAACACTAAAATTTTTAAGAGACAACATTCGCCCGCTATCTGAAACCAGATAATTCTTTTGTGCCGGGCTTTGAGGAAACTCGCAATGAATACATCCTCTACGTGTATTAAATATTGACACAGCGTTGTTTTTTATTCTAATCCCAAAAACTCTACTAAACGATACCGCGAGAATTTATTCCAAGGAATTCTTTTAGCCAGTCTCAGAGCTTATTTATCACGCAAGTTCGTGGCGTATACGTCGATGCGTGCGCAGACCAGTTTGACACGACGAAAAAAAAAGCAGAAATTAACGAAAGCAATAAAACGCCAGAAGAGGCTTCGCTCGAGCCTCCGAACTAAAAAAAAAAAAAAAAAAGAAATGGAAAAGACGAAGTGAGAGGAGCTGTTATCGTGGCTCGCGCGAACCGGTATATAAAGTAAATCCCCCGACTCGCGGGCAGGCTTCGATCCGCGCGGAACCGCGCGAATTACCATACGACTAGCCTAATTTTTCGCCCGGAAACCCAGAGAGCGCACCGCTCTCTCGAGCCGTGCCCGCCGCACCTCGCTATTCCCGCCCTGTGTATAAATAAAGATGCGCAGGTGAGGCTCGGGTCTGTGTGAAAGTGTCGCTCGAATCGAATCGTTGTCGTCGTCGTCGTCGTTGTTGTCGTCTTCGTCGTCGTCGTCGTCGTCGTCGTCGTCGTCGCCGCCGCCGCCTCGCCGCTGGCTCGCGCGTGTGTGAAATTCAATATCGGCGCCAGCGACGCGTTTACGCGGAGCTCGAGAAAGCAGCCGTGGCTCTTGGGATTTTCAAGCGAGGAGGCACCGGAATCATGAGGGTCCTAGGCGTCGTTCTGCTAATCGCGCCCCTGGCCCTCGGCCACATCTTGAGCAGTCAGGTAAGGAGTGCTTTTCCATCCCGGCAGGGAGCAGTGAACTGTCGGTGACGGGGCTGGGGAACTGTTTGTTTATCCTACCCGGTAGCACTGGGAATTCAGGGAAATTGTTTCTATTTAGCAATTTTAAGAATGCTGCTAGCTTCTTTGTAGAAGGAAGCGGGAGCTTTCAAAGGGAACTTTTAACTTTCATTAAAGTTAATCTCGCTTTTATCGGGGTTCTCAGATAAAATTACCGCATCTGATGGGAAAGCATCTAGGAGGTTTGCGTACCAACAATTCAGCGCCGGCCTTCCTCCCCCCGGAGGATGATAAATTCTTTTTGAACTGGCTGCAAAACGTCTTGGGCTACAAACCTCCGACAACGACGACCTCTACTCAGGCTCCCACAAACGAGCCTGATCAAAATAAATGTCCGTCTTGCCGTGAGTATATTTTATAAAAGATTAATTTTATCTTATAAGAATTGTACGAAAAGAAGGAAATCAAAAGAAAATAGAATTCCGTTTTAAGTCGATTCACATCGAGCCAGAACAATTTGCTAATGAAAACTAATTTCTTAGATTGTGGGATAACAAACAAGCAAAACAGAATTGTTGGCGGAATGGAGACTAAAGTTAATCAATACCCCTGGGTAGCTCTGTTAATGTATAAACGAAGATTCTATTGCGGAGGCAGCGTAATTAATTCTAAATACGTGTTAACAGCTGCGCATTGTGTCGACAGGTAAATGAATTGATTACATTATAGAATTGTAATTAAATTCTTTAGTCTCGTACAGAAGAAATTCGGAACTTTTATTAATTTTCAACATCAAAAGTCAACGTTTGTCTTTCATTCGATTAAAAAAATATAAAATAAATGCTTTGAAACTATAAAAGGTAAAAAAGGATATCCTTAAAAAAACAGGTTTCATTCGATCAATGACCGTTTGACAAAAAATAACAAAAAACTCTTCTCGACAAAACAAACGATAAACTTCAATTTTTACTTTAAAAGGCAAACTCAAAGTGTTTAATTCAAGTTTAATCTGAAAAGATGAAATAAATTTAACCGAAAGCCTAAAAAGAAATCGATAAATTTAACATAACTGTCAAATTCGTCCAGATTCCAAAAGAACCTGATAACCGTTCGAATCTTGGAGCACGACCGGAATTCTACCACGGAGTCGACGACCCAGGACTTTCAAGTTCAAGAGATCATCAGGCACAGCGGCTATTCCACCGTCAATTACAACAATGACTTGGCACTGCTCAAGATCAGCGGGGAATTTACGTTCAACAATAAAATGCGACCGGTTTGCTTGGCCGAAAAAGGTAAAGAAATTCCCCGGGCGCTAAGATTCACGAAAGTTTAGCGGGCCGCTCGATCGAAAAAAGAAATGAGTAGCCGACTCGAGAAATAATGCATGCGCGCGCGCGCGCTCGTCTTCTTTAAGCTAAAACTTTCACCGGCGAAACGGGCGTTGCAACCGGTTGGGGGGCCGTCGAGGAAGGCGGACCAGTTTCTACCACTTTGCAAGAGGTCAGCGTGCCAATTATATCAAACGCCGAATGCCGAGCTTCTAAGTACCCGGCCCGGAAAATCACCGACAACATGATCTGCGCGGGATACAAAGAGGGACAGAAGGACTCCTGCCAGGTGATTTGGCCCTTATTGATCTCGTTGTATATTTGACCAACGATCTTATCTTTCTATCAGAATTCCATTTTTTAACCGACTTTTGAGAACTCGATTTTTGGTTTTACCGAGTATTGTATTTATCTCCACTTCCAGGGTGACAGCGGTGGTCCCCTTCACGTGCAGTCCGAAGGCCTACATCGAATAGTCGGTAAGTTGCCTCCATTCGAGGGTAAATAATCGATATACAATATTAAAGAACCACATGTATGTCACTGTAACGCAATCCTCTTCAACCGAATGGTAACAAGTTCCTGTTTGTCCACGTTGCAGGAATCGTATCCTGGGGCGAAGGATGCGCCCAGCCGGGCTTCCCCGGCGTTTACACCCGAGTCAATCGATATATCACGTGGATAATGCGCAACACGGCCGACGCCTGCTACTGTTCCGACGAAATTGTACTGCGTGCGCATTAACGGAAAAAAGAAAACTTGGCGCGGCCATTCGCGATGTTTTTTTTTTTTCTTAAGAGAAGAGAACGCGCTTGCAGCGAATTTATCCAGCTAAATGAATCTTTGATTGCGTTGTTTGTAGCCTTTGAGGTTTAGTACCTCGCGGACCCAGACGGATATATTTATTTTAATTAAAGGCTGCAATATTTGGTCAAATGTTTTATCGTGCGTAACTGTTTATGACTGTTTAGTAGACTGAGATTCGAGTATGATTTTCTAATAATTTAACATTAACGCATATAAGTTTACAATAGAAATTAAGGCACACTCATATAGAAAATTTCAAAAGTAATATTTTTACAATACTGCTGTATTTTTTGATTATAATTGTTTGACAATTTTTTTCTTCGCGTTTAAAACACTACTTTAACACAGTGCTGAAAACAATATAAATTTACACATTCATTGTAAATGAACATGTCACTCATACATATATTACGTAAATGTATTTATATATGCATTGCTATAATAAACATTTAGCAATCTACTAAATGTTGAACTAGTTTGACTGGTTCAATGGTTTTTATCTTCTTCAAAATAAATTAAAAAATAAATAATTTATTTATAATATCAAATGCTTAGCTCATTTCACGCCTCGTGCCTAGAAAAATTAAAATTTATATATGTAACTCATATTTACATAAAGTTGCAAAGCCATTTTTTTACTATAAACATTGACTAGAATTTATCAGCAGATGTCTCCTCCAGTTGACAAGACGTTTGCTGTTCATCTTTTTTCGAACGAAGCCAGAAAGTTTCCATATTACCTTTTCCCTGGAAAACGCATAGAATACATACATGTATATCCAATAAAGCGAAATTTCATACTGTTGAATGCGTTATTTTTGATAAATTACCTTCACTGAAACAATACCTCGAGGTTCAATAACGTAACGATCCTCGGGCAGCAGTTGTTTTGTGTGCGGTGATATATGAATTTTTCCTGGCTTCGGTAGAAAAATTACGCAATCTTTATTAACAATTTCTGTTATGAAAATTTGTGTTATATATTTTTTTTTATTCTTATTTTCTTACTAAAGTTCAAAATAAAACGTTAAATATAAATTAATATATTTGCCACTTATTGAAAATGAGCAGATCTTTTTTGTCTTTTCATAATCTATATCTATTATATTGAAAAGTAACAACTATAATAAATTAATACCTCGCCGGTAGTCTGCATCCTAGAGGCCGTATTCACGGTATCTCCAAAAAAGCAGTATCTAGGCACTTTTATACCAACTACTCCGGCAACCGCTGGACCGGAATGTATTCCTGCAACAAAATAACGTAAAGCATCACATTCTACGCGTGCGTCGATCGCTTTATTTCTCCCGTTGATCTTTACCAACGCGAATTTGAATATCTAAACCCGACGGCAAGACTAGAGAACGAACTTGAGACACGAGCTGCAAGGACACATCGGCTATATTAATTGCATGATCATCCGCTCTGTCTGGAGCACCACTCGCGGCCATGTACACGCGTCCAACTGTTTCTACCTGATAAGCGGCAATGAAATTAATGATTAATCGATTTAATGGCAGTCAAGCGAGCTGGTTTAATTATGATTTTATTTTACGATACCTTGTATACGTTGAATTTGTCCATTAAAGAGTCAAAGCAGGAATACACAGCGTTCATCGAGGATACAATGTCCATAACACCCTCTACCGTTGAGTAATTAAAATCACAGAGTTCGCAGAATAAAACTGATATGGATTCAAAGGACTGTAAATAGAACGAGCCAAATTAAAATTAAGAATTATTATTAAAAATTATTTTTTATTACATGTACTTCGCTCGTGAAATAAATTTGATCAAAATTTTTTGCAGAAAATTTAATAAAAAAAAAAACATTAAATCTTGGTAATTGCATTTGAAATAGACTGCTCTAAATTAGAGAGTTAATCTATCAGTCAGTAAATAATAATATATGTATATATTTACCTCGCAAGTATCTAACGGACTCGTTCCAGTTCTGAGTCTGTCGGCAACGCTTTGGGGGATCATCGAATATAGAAGCTCGTCGCTCTTATTTTTCCATCGATCCAATAAAGCGTAACTTTGTTCCAACTCTTGCGATCGCTGCTCTGCTTTTTCGAACATCATTTCAAGCCTGCGGGGCAGATAAATTTAGCAGCGTGAGAGGAGTACATTGCTTATTATTTAAAAGAGGGACAATAGTAAGTAATTCTATAGGTGCAATTTACCTCCCACAGTGTTGCCACCCGGCGAGTACCAATTCACGACTGAGGCCATGAGGGTTCAAATCATTTAAGTACAAGTCCATCTTGAGCAGCTCGTCGAGACTATTTATTCTGCAGGACAGAGCGAGATGTGTTATCTTATGATTATAAAGTCGTTACGAGTCGTACAACTGAGAATCAGGTAATATTTTCTAAATTTGTAGATTTGATAAGTAAATTTCTATTTTTACTTATCTAAATTTACATGTAACCTACATTCACAGATGTTTATTTGTATAATATACTTTATTTGTCGAATTACAAGGTTTGACGCGTAAAATGTACGTTTATTTAACTTACAAAGGACTGCAAAGGAAAATGATAGCCTTGATATCATCTACGTATCTCATTTGACCCTTGAGTAGAATATTTCGAGCCCCCTGACTGCCCCGTCGGTCTAATTTCAAACTCGTCGCGGCTATATTATCTATTTTCTCCGTTTCTTTCACCCTGCTCTGACTTGTTGACCTTATCAATTCTAATTCAAATGTCACCGACGTTAAGTACATTATCTAAAAAAAAAAAAAATTATATTTAAGTTAAAACTGATTTTACTTTTCAGTTCCGATTGAACGATCATAAAAGCTGATACATTTTCCCAAGTGAAAGATATGCCCTTTGGCCTGCGAAGCTTGAAGATCTCAGTGACGTGTTTGTCCAAGAGATTTGCGGAATTGCCCCAAGCTTGCAGAAGCTTTCCGCCGACTCCTAAAATGCACATCTCCCTATTCATCACGACGCCGAATGGAAATAAGCGCAGAAGCAACGAACATGAAACGGGCGGGAGCTCCCGACCGATCGGCGTTTTCATATTCGAGTTTTTTGCTATCTACGGATGAAAAGAATTTTAGTTTAGAATTTAATTTATAAACAATGGAAAGGTAACAAAAAGCTGAATAAATGGCCTTTTCAGACAGGAATTTAATAATACGTAGTGAAAACAGTTACTGAACAATTAAATCTTTTTTGGCCAATCTCTTTTAGTCATAAAGCAAATAAAGTTATTGAATTTTCTCTTCAAAATATCAGAGTCCTTTTTATTTTCGAATATTTATTCTGAAAAATTTGATTAACGTAAAATGGCATTTAATTTGCTTACGTATTTTCGGTTATCAAAGTCGATGCGAAACTTGACCATGACACTTCTAGTACCAGGTATATTGTTAGAACTTTCAAGAACGCGGATGTCCAACGTCGTATCATAAAGTTCTTCAGCTATTTGAAAAAGTTGCCCTAAAATAACATTAAGTTCAAAGTTTTGTGTAAACTTTCGACAGATAAAATTTCAATAAGCTTTTATGTAGACCTTACTGCAAAATCTTTTTTTTTTTTTTTTTTTTTCATTTTGAATAATATGTACTTGATGTTACGTAGACCACCATAAATTTCAAGAATAACTCTCTCTTGAGACTGCAGGTTCTCAATATCTTACTGAAGATTTATGTTCCTGTCCATCCTTTTTATGAACAGGATATTACAAATTATATTAGATAATTTTCATTTATATTTTCTACAGAAGTGCTTTTAAAGTCATAATTTTTTTTAACAACAAGAACAAATAAGATAATTTTCCAAAAATCGTTTTTAAACATTTCTCGTTATTCAAATTAAAATTGAAGCTGAATAATAACATTTTTGAAAACCAAATAAGATCAACTGATTTCCGTTTTGAACTGTTAGTAAAGCAAAAGCATTTTAGGAATTATACAGAGTTCACAATCATTACCCATCAAGTAGTGAGTAAAGCCTTGCCGCGTGCTTCTATAAACAAGCACCACTCCGTGTGGATCAACGTGCGTTAGGTACATGGAAGGGCTCTTCATTTTTGGGTAGGTAAACCTCATCTGCATGTGAATGTTATCGACGCTTTGCAGGAAGTCGCAGAAGTATCGACCTGTTGCTTTGATGGTGCAGTCGTACCTGTTGAGAGTCAATTTTTCATCTGAATATCTTTCAATAAATCTATATTAAAAACATCGTTGATGCTGCAGTAAGGGGCGACAACCTCGTTTTTTTAAAACTAACAACGGGTAAATAAATAATAGCTGCCTTAGAGCAATTTCAAAGGGTCAACTTACCCCTGCCTAGAGATCTTTTTTACAGGGGAAAATAAGGAGCGCATTTTCCTAGAAGTCTTTTTCTCGGCTATTCTTTTGAGTATAAAATAACGTTAATAAAGTGAAGCATTCGGGCGCTTGTAAAAAATAGTTGAGCGACTCATATTTCAAAATCCATATATAAACTAAACTCTTTATAGGCGCTGCAAAACTTAAAAGTTTAAAGTGGTCTTTACCCGAGATTGCTAAAGAACCGGACAAAGCACTTTCCAAAATATCGCATAACGCTATCGACGGTCTCGCAAGTGTGGACTGCAAGTTCAGCTGCCAATTTCGTCATCAAATCGTCCGGATAGGTCTGTCTAGTGTTGAAAACGGTGTGCTTGATTCCGACTCTTTCCAGGACGTTTAACCACAGCTCTTCTCCGTACTGTAACTTTAAATGAAATAATTTATTTTAATGTATTATTAAAAATGCGGAAACTATAAAAATGTATGATTTAACAGGGCTTGTATTAATTGTTATTGCAGTATTAAAAGTTTGAGATTCGAGATTTTCTGATTCGAGATTACTTTATAAAACGTGCACGCACCGCAAAGTAATTATCGTAAAATTTCAAAATGGTAAGCTCGCGGGGTCGATCTCCTGAGGTTCAGCTTTAGTACTGTCAATTATGTTTCTGCATTGAATTGTATTTATTTATTATGTTAAATCGTAACTATTGTTTGCTGAAAATTCTTTTTAAAGTTTTATTGGGAACTCGGCTCAACCTTTGGAATAAATTTTCAAATACTAAAATATGAGGGGAGCTATAGCTTATAAGCTTATAAGGTTTAACGTCTCGAAAAAGTAGTGTTACGGACATTTTTAGTATATTCAGAAGAGTAGAAAAAAAAGTCTAGAAGATGATTAACTTTGTTCTCTTTTCGTTGTTTTCATAAAATGAGCTATCAAAAATTTATTTTATATTTTTAGTGAAAGTAAATAAGATAATGACATTTTTAGAAAAGCTCATTTTTTACTAAAATCTTTGCTTTAATTAAGGATCAAAAGAAAAATGTGTTTACACGTATAGCTCAAATATAAACTTTAGAGGCGATGTTTACTTTATTAATATTTTACATTACTAGAGTCTTCCGGTTCAAACCGCATAATATATAATACGGTTACTGCGAAAGCTACTTATATTTTCAAAAAGCTTGCAGTTTGTAAATAAATGCATATATTAATAATAAGCACAGTAATCTATACTTCATTATAATTGAAAGTTTTAAATTATTAAATTTTCGTAGCACAACTTGTTTAAATTGCATTGCAAAAGTAACTTTAAGTACTTATAAAATTTTTCAAAATACAATTTGACGCTTTAAAAAAAAAAATATATATATATATATATTGTTCACAACGCGCACATAATAACTCTTTCCGCGTAAAACTTGACGCCCTCGTTACGAAAATTACCATTACTGGCAGCATTTATTAAAGGGAAAGTTGCACAACCAAATCGCCCACTATCTAAATATAGCGCTCGAGTTTATTTTTACGCAGTGTGCATTTATTCTTAAAATTTTATATTAAAATTTTACGGAGGAAGGTAAAACAATTTGCATCAACTACTCTTCTTTCAAAAGCAGCGCCCAGGCCTCGAGCCAGGCAGTATGCGCAGCACGTTTCATTGATGACGTGAGTGCAGATTCCCCTCGCAAATTTATAATATAAAGATCTATTTTTTCGAGTTCTAATACATTATTAAACATCGTACAACCGGATAATAGTTCTGCAAGTAATTCCTATTTTCGGGTTAGAGTAAAATTTTAAATTAAAATTAAAAATTTTGTGGAACGAATTTGGAAAAATGTTATAAATATTCATAATAAGTTCCGTAACTGAACAAAATATTAAGCAGTTCGAAGAGGCACAAATATTATTTCGGTTAAATAAATCAAAATATATGCTTCCGCAACGTCTGAAGTGTACTATTTTTAAACTTGCCAAAGTAAGATTGTCGCATTGAAAGGAAATCTAAAGCTCATTAATATTCAAATAATTCATTTTGTTGTCTACAATGTATGGGAGATATGTCAACTGCATACGGAATACTTATTATTTATGAACAGGTACACAATGAGATTGTATGCTTATATTTTTAATCACGGATGATTTTAAATAATATTGTATTTTAAATAATAAAATTGCGCACGCTGACGAACATTATCGGATTAACATCAATATTTTATATAGAGAACTAAAATAATATAGCAAGAGAAATATTAAATTATTTGTAAATTAACAGGCTGCAATTTAAAAAAGTAAAAATTTCTTTCTTAAATTCAGAATACCGATTTAGCTCACGATTATTACTGGGCATTTAATATGTCTTGATCGATCGACAAAGAAATTCCTTTCCAATACGACGTAGCTTCGACGTTTTTCCGGATCTAACTGACATACAGCTTTAATTTCCGCACTCTGCCGGATGTCGTTGAATGCAGGGGGATTTATAGAAGCCGTTCTCAGCAAGCTCTCGACTGCTGAAGTGTTGTATTATTGTCTCCTCTCGAAACCCTTCTGTTTGAAGTGAATAAGTATATAATCAATCTACCATTCGTACTTGCGTCACCATTATTTATGCAACCAGTGGTTCATCTTGTTAAATCCTTAATTGTTTTGAAAATGCGGGCGAAATAATTAAATTTGAATACTGATTAATATTATTTCCAATCCTTTTTCACCGGGCTTTGGTTTCTTCGATTGCCGATAGCTGTTCCCAGACTGTTGAAAAGCTTATATATACATATATTCTCCATGTTACTTTTGAAAGTTTAAAGCCTTATAATTTGTTTTCCCTGCATTTTTTGTTGAAATTAAAGATCTTTAAGTGCTCTAATTGTCAGAAATTAACGTTATCGCAGTTTTTGAGAGTGGGGCCATTTTCATATGAGGGCATCCTCCTTTTTTATTAAACGAAAATGAAGGGATTCCGATAATGTTATCCTGCTTTTGTATTTACAAACTCGATTAAATAAAGCGTATTATTATTTGGCAAGGAAGGTACGATTCACAAAAATACAAGCGCCGCAACACGTGGATTTAAAAATAGAATCCAGCCCGAAATAAAATCAAAATGTAGCAATTTTCAAAAGGGGAATTCCTTATTACGCAAGAGCAAGTTTCTTGACAGCGTAGCTCAGAAACCGACGCGCGGTTAAGTGCCCACTATCCCTCAGAAGTTTCCTACGAACTTGATATTCTGCGGATGCGATTCTTTCAAGGTTCTCTAGCGCTCTCGGCAGCTGCACCGAAAACTTCTTTCCGGCTCATAAGTCTTCTTTAAGGCGATTTTTCGCGTAAAATGTGAAACAAATCAGTAAAGTTACAAGGTGATTTTGTTTTTAACGTATTTTATTTAAAGCTACGGTAATAGATTTAAAGATGAATTTGCACTTTTAAATAGCTACATTATGTGCTTTTTACTGTAATGAAATTACGAAATGAATGCAAAAAAAAAATGTGTCAATACTTTATGCTCTAATTCTTAATCTAGTAGCTCAGTCCCCTCCGTAGTAACACCGCCGCGCTGCCTTAATTAGAAACTCAGATTTAAACGAATGTGCAGTATATTGAGCCTCTAAATTTGCATAAACCCCAGGATTGGCATAAATCTTTTCCGTCTTTCTTGACGAAACAAGTTGATTTATATCCAAGCCCCCTCGAGTTAAGACCCCTGCTATTCTCCGTCTGCTTCATGAACTACTCGAGCACGTGGAGCAGCCGAGTTCAAGACGGGGAACAAATAAACGAGGTACTTCCGAAAAAAGGGCCAAGAAAAATCCATACGGAGATGGGGCAATTCACACGAGGGCGTATTTGCTAAGGGCTCTTTCTCTCAATCTCTCTCTCTCTCTCTCTCGCCTCCTCCGAGCGAAACGTCATAATATACCGCGAAGGGGGAGGCTGCCGGTTGCTTTTTCTTCTGGGATTAATGGGTCTCGTTGAACGCCGCCTGAAAAACGAGTGGGAAAATCGCTTCTGCGCTCCCAGCTGCGTGCAGCGCGAAGTGTGCAGCATTCATTGCCGCGTCATAAAGCCGACTGGAAATGACTGATGAAGAGTCGTGCCGAGTTATAAAACCTGATTGTGTGCGGCGCGCGGAAATTTTACGAGCCGGTATTCTCTCGTTAAATTAAGTGAATTTGAACGGTGCACCGATAACTGGCGCGAAACCTGATTTTCACGCCTGAAAGGGCTCGCTCGCCGGAAAAGAAGGAGGAAAATGTTTTTTACGGGTTTTCCCACTCAGGAGCTTCGCTGGAAGAAGAACGGCGGATCACAGGCGATTGAAATTTATAGGCTTCCTTATAGTTTCAGCAAACGTATTACGCATCTATAAGAGATATTTTGTAGACAAAATCCATTTTAAAATTTTCTTTTAACAGCGTTGAATTTAGATTTTTATAGGTTGGACGAGACGCATTGCCACGTGCTTCGTGAATTTTTTCCAGAATTCTTTGCGCAGAATATTCTAAGAGAAGCGAAAATGATTATAAATGACATTAATTTTCATAAAAATCACGACAAACCTGCACAAAGTGCTGTATGCTCTCCAGCAGCATTCCGTACATGACTGCAATTACAACCGCGCACTTGTCAGCAAACGGTACCAAACCTCGCTAAAAAAGCAGAGATCACTGCTGGCAAGAATAAGCGCGCGAACACTGTAGCCGCGCACCACCGAAATATCGGCCTCTTAACCGACGAATCCCTTTATCTTATCGGCAAGGAGAAAACACGAAGCGAGGAGCTGCTTCCCATGACGCCGGGTGAGCAAAAGGACGTTCCGCGTCATCCGTGCCGTGAGAGAACAAAAGCAAAAAAGTACCGCCGGGCCGAAAGCGAGCGGGAGAACGAATGCGTTCGCGTCGCGCTCGCCGGAGCGCGCAACTTTGACTCTCGTGCTCGATGAGCGGCTGCATGCGCACGCAGATCTGCGCGCGCGCGAGCGACGTATACGCGAGAGTGCGAGAAATTGGGCTTGTAAATTTTCGGTACCCGCTGCGGTCCGATAGACGCGGCGGGAACTCGCCGAATGCCTCTAACATTTGGGGCTTTCCGACGTTTAGACACTTGGATGAGCTGCGAAAATGGATTTTTTAAAATGATCGCTTAGAAAGAGATTTTGAGGTTTGATTTGATTGATAGGGAGTTAAAAATATTGAAGGAAAAGTGAAATGAGAGAGGAAATATTTTGAATGAAAAAAAAGAGAGAAAAAATGTTAATTTTATTTTTATGAAGATGGTAAAAACATTTTATAAAAGTATAAATTTTATACGTTTAAAAAGTTCTTTTCAATGTTTTCCAATAAATTGTTAATATAATTCCCTTTACAATCTGTTTAGACTCAAACCATTTCAGATTTATTTAGAAAATATTTCTAAAATGACGGATGCTAAAAGCTTTACATGGTTCAAACTTTTACAACAATGACATAGAACTTTCTGTTCGCAAAGCACTCCATCATCAATAAATTAAAAAGTTTTTAATGAATTCTATTAATTTATGAAACTGTAATACTTTATCTTAGAGGTTGCAAAAGTTAAATTGTAAACTCGATTCAAAGCAAATTAATTGAATTATTTTTGAAAGATTTTTTTCCTTTAAAATGCAAATCTTCATAAATTTCAACAGAGAATAATCCTCAGTAGAAATGAGTACATTGAAAATAGGCGGCGGCAAAATTGTATACTGCTGAATATTGAATAATTCTCACGGAAATCAATTTTTGTTATTAAAACTGCTTCTAATTTAAACAAATTCTTTATGTAATAAAAATGTTTAATGGATTGAAAGAGTACAATAAAATAGTCAGAAATAAACAGTAATTGGTCCTTTGTGACTTGTGCATATTGAATTGGCTCAAAGTAGGAAATTGAAATTAGATATCGTGTTCTGCGCTCATAATAATGCTTTCAAATCAAAACTTAGTTTGTAAAGGGAAACGCGGTAACGATCGAGTTTACGACTTCTTTATGTAATTAGCCAACAAGAACTACAGAATCAGAAGAGAAATGGAATTATAAAGGGCGCTATCGTTTATCGTCACGCTCCAGAGGGCTGTTCATTTAAGTCCTGGAACAAACAGCTTTTGGAGTACGCGAATAAACAATACTTATTTGTATTTCTACTAAAGAAGCAATTATCTTTCAGAAATAAATAATTTTGTTTTATTAGATTAAATTAGATACCTATTTGTTATTATTTCTATATGAAAAATGAAAAAAAAACTCACATAAAAAAATTTAATGTTTATTTATAGGAACTGTATTGATTTTATAAAAATTTTATTATTTACTTAATGAAAATAATATAATATTAGTGCGGGAGCAGAAGGGGTTTTGTGGCCGATGGAGGTCCACGACTCCACCCAAGTGTTTTTTATGTCTTTTTTCCTCCTGAACCCGAATTTAGAGGGTGGAAGTTCGAAAAATGGTCAGGGAAATTGTTATAAACAATTTAATTGTTTAAACCGATCTCCTGAAAAAACTATAAAAGCTATTGGCATCCGAGACATGTCAAATGATTCCTTATTTAATAAGGAATCCATCT
>JAWWEO010020155.1:0-11176 GCA_035582975.1 Ormyrus labotus | reverse complement strand
TTTGCAGCATAAATCAAGTTTGGCTCCCGAGTCATAAAAAATATAGCAATTTTAACCTAAACATTTTTCTCCGTGTATTTTGGTACATTGAGCGAATCGGTCTTGTAAAAATAATTTTACTTAAATAATCTTGATTTTAAAAATTTATTTTTTAAAGCCATTTTAAATGTATTCTTTAAAAATCTTTTCAAGATAAAAGTTTAATTTTTTGATTCTGATCTACAACTTCTTATTAAGCTTGCAGCCCTGCAGTTTTTTCAGCATATCCGATATAAGCTTTATCGCATTGCAAGTATTTTTAAATAGAAACGCTGGCTGAAGCGTAAAACAGCTTTTTCGCCAAGCACGACATCATACCAAAATAACGCAAAATGTTTTTTTTTTCCAAATCTCGAACGTACACCACAACGGTTCACTGATTAACTTTTATCACACAACAGCACGAACGCACATTAACAAAGATAACAACGCGTGATCTCCCGATAAAGCCGACCCAGCCGACTTTTTCCAAAAAGTCCCTTCTCACGAGGTCGGAAGAAAAAGAGGTGCCGCACAATTTAGCCCGTCGGCCGGACCGTACGTTTACCCATCGAACATAAGCGCGCGCGGGCTGCTCGACGGGGCCCCGCGAGAGACTTTAGCCGATCCGCGCTCGGGCGCATTGCGCGCGCTTCCGCGTACAATATTATACATTTATGCCCGCTCGTCCGTTCGTTCGCTCTCGCGCGATGCGCGCGCGCGCGGCCAATGTAAATTGAGCCGTGCATCCATACCTAACCAACGTCGACGGCGTTCGCTCGTAACGGATGCGCGCTCTCTCTCTCTCTCTCTCTCTCTCTCGCGAGATATGATCGAGCGGCCAATACGCGCGGAATTATATATTTGCCTTTGCCGAACGGTACTTTTCGCGGAGAGCGTGTCGTCCTTCCTCCCGAGCTCGTTCGCGCCGAGCGGATAGTTTCTGATATGCGCGCAGCTGCGGAGTCGAGAGTGGAGGGGTACCGATGTACCTGCGCCTCGAATTAATATAGCTGCCCCGTAGTTCGTTCGTTTGATTGCTAAGCTCTGGGGGCAGATTTTTTTATGTATACTTGCCGATGACCGAGCCGAGGAGTCGACGCGGACGATGTACCTCGTGGGATACGCTTCGAGTTGGCTAATTACTCAATTATATAGCTCTGGCTCCTGTGATTAAAGCTTTTTTTCGTATTATTTCGAGTGATGAAATTCAACGGCCGACTCGAATTATTGCGGCGTTTGATATAATAAAACTGGTTTATTTGGCAATTGATTTCGATGGTGAAAAAAAAAAATTTCATTCAGCCGCTAACTTTCAAGACAGGTTACTTAACGTTCGAGCGTTAGACGTATAAAGAAACAAAAATCGTGGAAAACTAAGCCTTAAATAGACACATAATGGCAAGAATTGCGCATACCGGCAGTAACTCTCGCACATATTTACATCAAGCTTTTAACACGTCGACGTATTTGAAGCTTCGAATACTCGCGAATCGTATTACAACCTCTCCATTTTCACCTGCGTAATTTCCAATTTCACTCGGCAGATAAGAATCCTCGCTTTAACTTACGTAAACCCACGCATTATAAGCAAAATACACCGACCCGCGGATCTGAAGAGAAACGACGCGGTAATCGATCCTCCGCCGGAGAAATTTCTCCGCGTACTCGGAAAAATGTCGGTTCCCGTCTGCGGTTTCGGCGAGTGTCCCTTATACGCGATGTTTCCCCGCCGTCGATCGGCCCGGGAATTCGAGTCCGGCGGCTTTTGAAAAAAGCTCCGCGCGCTCCTTCGGCGAACTCGCGGCGCACGGAGACGACGCATCGCGCGACGCGTGACGGAGATCGAGTCCGGGGATATAGCCGTCGGGCCGCGGGGATTATTAGTCCGTTTCCGTGGCGTAGCCGACGATGGTAATCGCCTCGCGGGAAAATCGTGGCGACGCATCTTGGACACGCGCGAGCCCGGCTGGCGAGCGGTACACGACAGTAGTCGCGGTGATGTACGACTCGAGGTAAAGGTTGTCTCGACAAAAGTTTCGTTTCGTCGAGTTATCGGGGGACGATCGTGCGTTGCGCCGAGGTACCGCGATATTTTCAAAGTCGGTTCCTTGCTTGGCTGGCTTTTTTCCTGCTACCGATGGACGTAATTTCTGTTTTAATAGAAACTGAAACGTTTGCCGCGACTGTAAGTATCGCGGGTTCTCGTTTATTTAGCTGTTGGTTCATATTGCCGCAACGTTGTTTTCGTAATTTGCGGGTAATACGATAGTAAAAATAACTTATTTTATTACTTTTATATAATGCAAACACTGCTAAACACTTTGTTAACTCGTGTCCAGAAAATACTACATTCGCATTAAAACAATAAAAAAAAATAACTAAATAAAATCGCTCCAATCCCAGCAATACCGATTTAACCGACTGTATATCCCCAATAATTTTGCATAATTAGACAAACGGATTTTACGATCGGCGTATAATTTACGCCAGACTCGTTCCTCGCGCGCAGTTAACACGTAAATTCGTGGACTAAACAACTTGCATAATATGCGCTCGCGGAGCTCCTCGGACGTGCCCCGGCCGTAATGACGTCATCTATGTAAAATATATCAGACGGGGATGATAAAAACGGCTTATTCTATAAATAAAGACGTTCAGCGCTCGTAAATAGCAATTTATTTTCGCAATCCGTCGCGAATAACAATGCCCGTAATTTACGCTACCGCTAGGGAGTCTCTCTCTATCTCTCTACTTCTCATAGTTCTCCAACTCTCGGGAGAGAAAGGATGGCACCGCCGCGATAAATAAAACTAGCGAAAGGTCGCGTCATAAACCACGCAGCCGCGGCTGCGAGCCGAGTTTATATACGTGTACACATACAACAACATCGCGAACATATTCCCCCCTATAACGTCTCCTCTTATTTTATTTCCCCACCGTCGCCTCTACAAGTATCTTCAGCCTCTTTATCTCTCTCTCTTCTCTTTTTCACCACCGCTCGTTCGCCTTATTTATTCATATAAAACGTAAACCGAGCCGAATGATATTCTCTCCTCCGCTGTCCTTATTTCACAGCTCCTTGCGCCCGCTACTTGCTTTTCGTCTCGTTTCGAGCGAATCTTGATGCATGACTTTTCTAGCCTAAATTTCAACCCGTTTTGACCGCTAACGGTGAAAGCGGTAGCCATCACGGTGTCTATTTCCAGTTGAACTTTCGACCCTTCATGCTCTGAATATAAATGCCTCTATAAGTTGGTTGCTTCAATTTTCATAAAAAGAATTAGCTGATACCCCGTTTTACGGCGCTTTCTATTTATTATCGCGAGAAGTGGGAAAACCGCCTGACTCGCTGCTGAATTTCACATTATTTAGCGGGAGTTAAAAATATACTTTGACCGTAAAATTTTACACCCGCCGTTATACGGCATGTCTCAATTCGTTCTCCGAATAAAAATTTTTGATTGTACTGGGGTATTATTATATATTAGCATAGTACATATTAGCATATGCAGATTTTTCGTCAAGAAGTTTCTGCAAATAACGCGATTTTAATCCCAGTCACATCTGTAAATAAGCTCAAATTACGTCGCCAGCTGCCATTTCGAATATCATCCATTCGCATACGAGATTTCGTTATAAACACGGGCCGTACGGGCACGAAAGCACTGCGCTCTCGGAATACATATAGTATCATTAAAGTGCAGTAAAAGAACGTCGTTTCGCGAATTGAAAATTTCCCCCGCTCTCCTGCTGCCTTATTCTCGGAGCCGCATTCGTGTGCGCGATATGTGGCTTTCGCTCCTGCAGGGTTTCCGAAACAACAATAGATTCTGAATTATTGTTATTCCTTTGTGGGAGGCTGCTTCGACTATGAATCGATAATACTAATTTCACTTTTACTTTGCTTTTTACGAAAATCGTTGCGACCAAAATATGTAAAATCACTATTTTCAGACCTAACATATAAACGAGTACTTTGATTTACTAAAAATTAACGTTTAACACGCGCAAAAAAACGTAATTCAATCTCACAACCTTTCCCTCGAACAAATCACTCCGCGCACCGCGCAAATTCGCCCATCCGACCGAAGAAGTGCTTTGTCAAGCAAGGCGATTTCCACTTTATTTTTCGGAGAGACATCCAGAACAAGTACACTGATTAAGACCCAGCGGCCCGAGAGTAAATTAATCGATCTCAGCCGCCTCATCCCTCTCCTCCCCGACCTCGCATTCGCCGAGACACGCCGCAAAACGAAAAGACGAGCGCTCTCTCTCCGTTTGATCCCGCGCGCGCGGCGATGCGAACGTACTCGTGTACGCGCGCGTAATGCATGTCCAGCCCGGGGACCACACGCGAACCGCCCTGCCTGCCTGCCTGCCTGCCTCGGCGCGCAGTTATCTAGCGTCCGATCTCGGCGGGCCGCCGCGCGCGCGACGACGACAAAAGGAAGCGAGCGATGCAGCGGGACACGTCGTCTCTCCTCTCGGACGCGCGGCCTTCCCGAGGAGAGCTGCAGCAGCTCTCTCGACGGCCGGCTCCGCGCTTTATTGCCCCGCGCGCGTCCGAGCCGTTAAATCCGCAGTGGTAAATCTTGCGAGGTGAGGCGCGGCAAAGGTCGCGGCGGCTGTGTGACGAGAGGAGCGGATTCTCGGGGATTTATTGAGTGTCGCGGCGCATTCGGAGTCGTAAACGGTACGGTTATGAAATTTTGCCGGGCTAAGGGATTCTCGCGGGGGGAAGCTCGAGTGCGTGAGGAATTTGGTGTAGCGAGGCTGAATGCGGGAATACTATCTTGGGTAATGTATGAGTAATAGAGGTGAAAAAAGGGCGGGTTGAACTGAAATTCTTTTACCGACGAATTTTAGTCCGAGTGACTAGAGGCGAAATATTGTACTTCAAAAAGTGCGTAATTTTGCAAGCGAAAAACTATCGAAATTGAACTTGTAAGCAGTAGTGCAACAAACTGTATAATTTTTTTATATAACAAATTATTTAATCACTCCCTTAGTACCTTAATCTACCGTTAAAATTAATTTTCACAATTATCTTTTCCATTATACCACGAATCTACGGTGATATGCAATTCAATAGCTGCTTAATGATAGAAGCGGCAGCTAAACTGTTTTCCCAGTCACCTCATTATCAAGCTTTCGCAGCTGCCTCCGATGAATCGAAAGCCGATCATCGATTTGCATCGATTACCAACGCGACGAGCGCAACGTCGGCAAAAAGTATATACGTATATATCGGCGAATACGATTGAAATTTTTGAAGAACGGACGTCGGAGGGAGAAGGAGAAAGCGCGCAACGGCCCTTCCGCGGAAGTAAGTTCCGGGGAACGATGTGTGGCCCCCGTCGCGACGCGGATTCCCCGATAAATAATAAAGCTCGCCGTAATGGATCCGCACGGCGTTGCTTCGGCGCGCTGACAATTTATGCCGATTGCCGAGTTCGACAGCCGATCGGAGACGTAATACGAGCAGCCGCTGTGCTGCGGGGGAAGCTGTTCTCCGAGCTCACGCCGTGTGCCTCTGGCTCGTCGAGCGTTTGGAATCTATAAATATATGCTTAGTGTGCTACTATTATCTTATAATTTGATTAGGCTTCGTTTTTTTTTTTTTTTTTTTTGAGGTCAGGTGGCTTGGGGGAGAAGATTTATGTTAGACTTACTTTAAACGTTTGATAAGAGATGTGTTTCTTAACCAGGCACTTTATAAGCGATTCTATTTTTATTACTCTTGGGTATAATTTATTTATAATTAAAATTATATTTTTTAACCGTGTTTTATTATTGTATTTCCATGCATTGAAATTATATCAAATCAGTTTGATTTCATAAAAATTCTTTGTTTTTCTACTGCATATTCAAGATTAATAAAGATTCTCCTTATCATTATTTCCACACAGCTCCATATTATCTAAGAGATAACATATAGTACTTATTAATCATATGCTTTAAAAAGATAGATAAAACCATGCTGCATTATTTAAAACGACGTGTCCTTACCGCGCCGCGAGGTGCCTTCATAAATCCAAATAAATTTTATTGACTAGACGTTAAAAGTCGCTCCGAAGAAAATAATAAAATTTAACGGCGAAAGTGCAATGATCAAAATATGTTTCGCCATATTTTCAAAAGCGATAAAAAAATCCGAAACTCCGTTATTACATTACAGAAAAGGCGAATAAATAATAGCGCAGACGTACAAAAAAAAAAAAAGAAGAAACAGTTTAACGATTCGCAATCAAAAAATAGTCTCTCTCCTTGCACTCGGAGAGAAAGAGAGAGAGAGAGAGAGAGAGAAAGTTTCGGAGAAAATTTTAAGTATCCCGCGCGTATATACTTTTATTTTACGACGCGTCCCGGCACAGAGCCGTATTTCCTCCGTTTATTGCCCCGGCCGAAGTTTCAAAACGAGACAGGCGAAGAAAGGGCAAGTCGCGAGCGGTGAAATGCATCGACGCGATTCCCCGGCGAAATGAGACGCGACGCATGACACACCGCATTAGTTCCGCGAGTCGTTCGATAATATCCTCGCGGCCGGCGAGAGGCCTCCGACGATCATTGAAAACGATATCTTTTGCGCGTCAAATCCTTTTTATTATGTTTAATTAAAACCGGCTACTACGTATTGAGATGAATTCTTATTGAATTTTTCGACGCGCGCGGCTGATTTAACGCAAAATCCGAGCGTCTTCAAACTGAAATTTTATATGCTTAACTTACACCCAGCAGCTAAATATCGTTTTTCCCCGGTAAAGCTCCGCGAACCAAAGCAAACCTAACGCACAACAGCTTTATCGCGCGGATATTGCGCCGTCTTGTTCGTACAACGTCTTAATAGCGTAAAACCCCGCGAGTCAGAGGCGTATCAAAGAAAACTCTTTCGAACGCTCTCTTTCCCATTATCCGAAATATCTGCACAGCGCGCGCTCGCCGCGAGTTTTACGAGCGCCCCGAGGCTGTCTCGTATCGATATTCAATTGTCGCCGCTCTCGGAAGGTATTACATCTTTTCAGCGAGAGAGGGCCGCGCGCAAGCGAAAGGTGTAACGCGCGAGCATTCCGCGGGGACGTTCCGCGGCCAGATTCGCGGCGGCGACGCAGCCCCTTTTACGCCCGGCGAGGACTCGCCGACATAAAGGATCCTCCTGTAATGCGTTTTACAACGGACGCCCTGTATATGTGTGTGTGGGGGGAATAGAGAACGTAAGGCGACGGTCTCTCTCTCGGCTTTTATGCGAGGACGTAAAACCGAGAGAGCTTTGCAGTTTCGCGGCTGCCGTGTGCACCGAGAGATCGGCGCAATAATCCGCTAGTTGGGGGATTTTCTGCCGCGCGACGCAGTAAACCACCTTGCGCTCAATGGAATTCTGAATGCTTTTATGTACGTTTTAATTACCGTCGCGAGAGCGTTTAGCTAAACGCGCTCGGTCCGATTGCGGGAGGCCGACGCGGGATTCGGTTTAACGGTCGAGTGTTTGGCTCGTTTTTACGATTGAATTCAAAAGTGTCTCGAGCGTCGACTCCTGATTTTCGGCCAATATAGAAAATGCACTAGCTGCTCCCGGCCGGGAAATGAGTCAGCGTTCCTCGAACGGCATTAGCCGCGGGAGATAACGAAGGGGGGGGGGGCGGGGAAAAAAGTACGGATCGAAGTCGTACACGCCGCTGGAATCGCGGAGAGAGAGAAATCCCGCAGGGCGATAAAAGCGCGCGTCGGGGACGAGATCGTTAAAAGTGAACTTTTGGCGCGTCGCTCGACGACAACGGCGGCGACGGCGGCGGCGGCGGTTCCTCCTCGTTCGTCGGAAAAACGCTCCGGATAAATCAGGCGGAAGCGCGCGCGCGCGCCTCGAGTCCGCGCGCAGCGGCAAATCCGCGAATAATGCATTTTGGCCGGCGATCCGCAGAGCTATAGATTGGCAATTTTCCACGGGTTCCCCGCGCCGGGGTTCTTGCTCCTCTCCCTGTACCTACTTTGCCGGGGCGCACTCATTTTTCTCCCCCCTCCCCGTATAAACGCACTTTGCCAGTTTTCCCGCGGATGCTTTATGCCTTTGTTTGCACGGAACGCCGTGTATATATATGTACCTGGCTTCGATACAGTAAATCGAGATTTACGTCGTACCTAGAATCTATCAGCTCATTCGGCAGCGAGGCAATTCACTTGAACGCGAATGTAAATTTACTTTACACGCTCTTAATAACGGTCCCAGTCCTCGATTAGCATTAATTAAGGCTCCGTAAAAGGGCGAGTTCGCGTTGAAAAATGATTCGCAGTTTTTATCTAGGGGGGAGGGACCCCTGCGATATTATCGGGCCGTGTTCTCGCTGTGATTTTCATGGGCATACATCATGCTCGCGCGCTGCGTTAAAGGCGCTCATTATAAAAATATGTCCAAGGAACTCCTCCATCATTCAAGTATTCGCGCAGCTCGCAGGAGAGTCGAATTATTATTCGTTGCCCAGCGCCCCGCAACCGATTCCCAGAAGCGTTCTCGGCTCTCTCCGCGCGGGGCACGGCACTCTTTTATTTGATAAATTACCGCGGTAACGAGTCAACATTTATACACGCCGCGGCGGCGGCGGCGGCGGGAGGGGAATATAGTTTATGCAAACATCGGCGAGCTCCGTGATATACGCCTGGGAGAGAGGGAGAGCTTATCGGCTGCGTTCATCTTTTAAGGAACTAGGAGTCTCTCTCTCTCTCTCGGCGCAGCGCGCATATATGCGTTCGCACACCGGACTCTTTTCGTCCGGAGAACTGCCACCGCGTAATTTTTCACCGCGTCGCGCGGGGAACTGGTTTCGGTGGGCGCTGTTTTCTTCGGACGACGTCCTAATGAGATTAGCTCGGATTAGCGCGGAGCCGAATTCGCGCGGGTTTATTTTCGATCGGGCCTCGGGGGGTAGGGGGCGTGACGCGATATCGTGCGGGGGTCAAGGTTAACAGTCGTTTCGGTCTACCTGTATACACACCACTGCTTAGGCGACGGCTCCGACGACGGGCGAATGTCACGGATCTTTATTCATATACGGCTTGACCATTGTTTCGTGCCAGGCGTGTCATAGCGGTTAACGCGCCGCCCTTTTCGCGAGGCCTCGATACCGACGCCTCAGGAAAATAATAGAGGCACGAGCACGCGTGACTTTCCGCGTGTGTTTTGCTTTGCTGATTAGAGGTGCGCTGAGCAAACAAGTTTCAAAGGTGATATTTATGCGGGGCTCCGGGATTTAATCAATTGAGCCCAATCGAACTCGCAGCTTTATCGGCTCTTGGAAAATATTATTGATTGCGAGCGTTTTGCTTTATGCTTAGGATTATCGCTTATTCATCGCTAACTATATCATTTTTTATTTGTTTTCGTTTCAGGTAAGCATTCGAGATACATTTTTCTTCAGCGTCAAACAAAGGCTGAGCTTTTTTCAAAGATCGGTGAGCAATTTTATTATTACACTCTGGATATAGGTGCAGTTTGAAAAAGCGAGGCAAAGCTACGCAGCTGCGACAATCTGCGTCGTAAATCGTTTGAACCGCGAACGTGAACGATCGCAGAACCAATTAAAAATGCATCGATCCAAATTAATTTTTTTTCGAAAACGAAAGAATTCATTTCGATCAGTTTAACGAATCCTTTCCCGGGCATCGGATACAACGAAATATTAACGGCAATCTATTATCGCGGCGCGGCTTCGCAATGAGACGCGCGTATAAAATAAAGTAGCAAACATTAGCCGCGAACATGAGCAAACAAATTTAATGCGAGAGATAACTTAATGGCTTACTAAAACGCGCGCACTGCACGTGGGGAGGAGGGATATAACAAAGCGAAAGTTATGAATGAGCGAGTGCACTTAAAAAAGCAATCACGCCTTTTATTACCCCCCCCCCCCCCCTGTAGTCGTAATTCCAGCTAAGATTAAGCTTTACCGCCGCCGCCGCGGTGGTACTGACCTCGAGCAATTGCAATTCGCCGAGGCGCGGAGATCCCGAGCGTGCTTCGATATCCCGCCGGATTAAGGATGCATGCGGAGTCTCTCCTCTCTCTCTCTCTCTTCCAAAGCAAAGCAAGAGATTCAATCGCCGACTTTTTTTCTCGGGAGGAAAGTCTCCGGAGAAACTCCGAGGAATATATCGCGGCGTCTGAAGGATCTAGCAGTCAGCTGCGGGAGAAAGAGATAAAGGGATCCGGCGGCGGACGAGAGAGTCGATCGAATCGATCGCCGCAAGAATGGAGAGATCGGCGCGCGGGCGAGCGAGTGCCGGTATCTCGAGTGATTTCCGGACTCCGGTTTCATCGTCCTCTTTGAAAGCGGATCCCTTCTTAGATTAATAAAGCCGGAGTGGCTCCCTTCTCGGCTTTCAGGTGTCGGGGAAAAAGGGAGAGAGACAGAGAGAGCTGCGCAAACTCGGTCTTTACTCACCCTTCGTGGCACAGTGGGCCTCTCTCTCTCTCTCTTGTGCGCGCTCGTCGCGCGTCATCCTTTCTCCGCGGCTCCAAAGTTCGTCGCTCGGCGCGTAACGAGTCGAAGGCTAGGAGAGGCTTAAATTAAATCCCGATGAAAGATGAGTTTACGATTTGCGCGCCGCCGCGGGCCCGAGATGAAATTCTAGCCGCCGAATGATGGGAGCCGCGGCTTTTACGTGCTGCTTTGGCTTTCCCTCCCCGCGGGACGTTTTATCCGCGCATCGAACCCTCGTCTCGGTAATAACCTCGATTCGAGCTCTCTTTCTCTCTCGCTACTGGAGGTACTGTGCATCGAGTCAATTAGTCAAATTTTTCCCTCCGAGGAGCAAGCAGCTCTCCGCGGGGCTTTCGAGAGTGCGCCGTGTGTTGCTACAGTTCACGCGTGATTCATCAACGTCAGCCCGACTGAATGGGTTAACTTGTGATTGCTCGAGTGGGGTGTCGGAAAATTCTTCTCTATAATCTTTTGTAAACAATCTTTCTCGCTTAGACGTTGATGCATTCCCCCCTCGGCTTTTCAAATTTTTATATTTATGGGGGCCGGGTTTGCGTTCGGTGCGCGCGTCGTTTATTTTTACGCAATTGTGTCGCGTACTTTATCCTGCACTGAGAGAAATGTTCTAATAAAATTTACTATAAATGTAAGAAAAATTACTATTTTTTGTGTTAACCGCGGGACAT
>JAWWEO010020154.1:0-11179 GCA_035582975.1 Ormyrus labotus | reverse complement strand
ATATTTATTATTACGAAAATTAGATTATAATTTTTATTAATTATAAAAAATATTTACTATCCTCGGAGGTATTTCTATATATTTTTCGGTCGGTGAATCGATGTCTGACGTCAAATTCGATCTACGAGCTCTGAAAAGTTAATAAAATTGTCTAATAGTTGTTAAAAAAGCGGGTTTGTCGATTTTTAAGCATTTTCTCCCATTTTGTCAGAATTTTAAACACTACGGTTCAAAAAAACAAAGGTATTGTATTGCATTGTAATAAATTTATTGTATATTGTATACAAATATGGTCAGCATGCTGGCTAAATAGATTAGTACAGTCATTTTTAACATTAGAGTAACGTCATTCGGTTTTTTAATACATTTTTCATGTAAGTCATTTGTGTCGTTTGTGTGTTACAGTCTGTATTATGTTTTTTCTATTTACAATACATGTCTGGCAGCTTCGTGTGTAAAATGTTTGTCTTTGTCTTAGTCTAGGTTTTCAAAATAAGTCCAAGCCAGCTGTTTAAAGGTGCTCAGGGAAGCCGAATCCCTGATCGAGGGCCGTATCGCATTTCACAGGCGCGCCGCCTGGTATGTGAATGAACTCAGCCCGAATTCAGAACGAGCGGATGGACTCGCCAGTTCCTTCTTATCACCCTTTGTAGGCTGCCGAGGCTGATACCTGATGAACAAATCATCAAGGTAAACCGGTGTACGCATACGTAGGACCTTGTAAATAAGCACGGCCATAAAATATGACCTGCGACTCTCCGTACGTAGCCAGCCAAGGTTAATCCTATAGGGTGTGATATGATGGATTCCTCTAAAACCCATCACATACCTAACACCTGAATTTAGTAGTGTCTGTAATCTTTGTTTAGTGACTTGTGGTGCGTCTAGGTATACTATCGAACAATAATCAAGATGAGGAAATAGAAGGGCTTCCTCCAGCCTCTTCCTGAAAAATCTCAGACTATACAGAGTGCGATTGAATTTCTTAGTTATGGCGTCCACATGCCCAGCCCAGGAGAGCGTGGAGTCGAGAGTGACTCTTAAACTTAGAACAGAATCCGAGAACGGAATGAGTTCTTCGCCTATTTGCACTCCTGGGTGACCAGTACTCTTCAGTCTGCAGATGAGGTGGCTCGAGCCTATTGCTATGACCTGAGTTTTGCAGGTGTTGAGTATAAAGAGATGCTTCAGTGGCCCAGGTCACAATGACCTTGGCTGCTCGCTCAAGCCTAGCAGTCCCCTCTCTGACATTGTCGATTGTGGTGTTTGTGTATATCTGGAGGTTATCTGCATATAATACGGACGTCACTTCCCAACATTTCACTGATGTCATTGATGTAAAGGCAGAACAACAGGGGACCCAGCACCGAGCCCTGCGGTGCGCCAAGGTTAAGAGGGAGAGATGGCGATTTACCGTGTGACATTGTTTTCACTATTTGTTCTCTCCCCTCCAAGTAAGAAATGAACCACTTGAGCGCGGTGCTGGATAGACCCACATCCCTAAGCCTGGCTAACATTCGGGAGTGGGAGACCTTGTCGAATGTCTTGCTAAAGTCAAAAAGGACTAGATGTGTGATTCGTCGTTGGTCCATGGCGTGCCTGATGTCCTCCGTAAATTTAAGTGTAGCTGTTTGCGTAGAGTTGTGTTTGCGAAAACCCGCCTGGAGTGGATCAAGGATGTTGTATTGTTCCAGGTAGTTCATTGGTTGCTGATGGACAATCTTTTCAAGGCTCTTGGAGAGCAAACTCAGAATTGCAATAGGTCTAAAGTCCGAAGAGGAGGTTGGTAATACACGCTTTTTGATGGGAAGCACGTGAGCCCTCCTCCAAAGATCAGGGAAGACCCCATGCAAGAGGGAGGTATTGAAGACATCTACCAGGAATGTTCCGATGGTAGGGAGTGCTTTAATAATGACACTTTGCGGGATGTCGTCCTCGCCAACTGCCTGTGAACTGAGCCATTGCTAGAATTATGTCACTTAGGGTTACTTGCTAAAACCTGAAACCATCCTCCGAGGTCGTGGCGAGAATGTCATTGATGTTTTTTTCGCGGTCTGGATCCTTAGCGAAGGAAATGCCCGCAAAGTGTTGATTTAGCTCGTCCGGCGTGATGTCGTTCAGGTCCTCCCCCTTAGACTGGAGTAACTTAAGACTGCGCAGTTCTTTCCCAACATTGTTACCATCAAGAACGTCTGTAATCCTCTGGTGGTAGTAGGTTTTACGTGCCACTGATGTAATATGCACCGCTAAGTCTCGCAACCTAATGAACTCTCCATGAAGGGTTTTGCTGCCTGTCCGAGTGTAGCGTTTGTATGTAGCGTAGCGTTTCCTACACAGTGCTTTGATCTCGGAGTCAACCCAAGTGAGGTACTTTTTTGAATTCCTAGCCAGTTTTAGGAGAGCAAGCTGCTCTATGACCTCCGTAAAGTTGGCTCTCAGATCATCGACTGCCGTGTTGAAATTTGTCGCCGTGATTAATAGATTCATCTCTATGCGCTAGGAGCGTGATCTCTATTATATTATGCCGGCTGTTGAAGTGTGCTTCCTTGTTCTGTATGTTAGTGTACTTGTCATTTGTATCAGTCAATATTATCTCAATCCAGGTGCTGGATGTTGAAGTTATATGCGTGGGACCATGGGGGACTAATTGGAGGGATAACTCATCAAAAAGTCTACGCAGCATCCTTAAGTCATTGCTGTCCTTAAACATGTCGGCATTTAAGTCTCCCATAATAATTTTGTGGCTAAAATCGAACGCGTATAAGCGGAGTTCGTTGAGAAACGAAAGACTTGATAAACGAGATTTGGGGCGGGCGGTACACTACTACTACCAGGACTGGCGGGGTTTTGACAGCCGAGATGGAGCACGTAAGGTATTCAGGTACCCCGGGTTTGCCATGGTCTTCCGTATCTGACTGCGCGACAATTTCAACCCTATACTTGTCCCTGACGTAGGGTGCAACGCCTCCCCCCTCACGATTTCGGTCCTGCCTTATGACTCTAAAGCCTTCAATGCCAACCGCTTCATCCGTAATCGTCGGCCCTAGCCATGTCTCCGCAACTCCAAACAGATGGAAGGAGGCCTCATCATGCAGGAACTATCACACTTGTTCTATGTGTCCTACGAGGGAGGTGACGTTAATGAACCCGGATCTATGGGACCCCGTCTGATGAGTTCCTCGTCTCCCTTAATCTAGTCAATCCTGGGTGTGTGTGTGTGTGTGTGTGTGCGTGTGTTATTGTGTACGGTGCGCGCTGTTTCGTTGTCAGAAGCAATGATTTGATCGAAATCTTCTGCCTTTTCGATTTTATATGCGCGTGCACCATCACGGAATCTGGCGATGCAACGTCCCTTGCACTACCAAATGTATTTAAAGCCTTTGCTTTTCGCCACATTTTTTAGCTGAATAAAACGAGTGTAGTCTGTTTTACTCAGATATTCATTGATATAAATGAGCCTGTTAATAAATTCCTGTCTTTTATCATGACCAAACTCCGTAAAGTCGACATCTAGGATGTTGAATCCAGTTTTTAATTTCTTAGCCGTCATGATGGTTTCGAATGTAGCAGAATTTTTGAGGACGACTTTCATTGTGCGTGGCTTGGTGTTGTGTCCATTGCTAGTTTTCGTGTTTTTGTGTCGCGTTTGTGGGTGTATGTCTTTTCGAACTGCTTCGCGCTGACAACGTTGCTCGCATCAATCTCGGGGTCAACTGCTCTTAGGATGGCGAGCGCCACCTGCTCCGGGGCAGTTGTAGCTTTGCAAAAATCCACGATCCCCGAAACAAGTAGCGTTTGTGTATAAATTCTGTCTGCCATGGTGGTAAACTTCGCATTTAATTCATTGCGAAATTCTCCAATCATTTGCGTATTACTCTCACTAGCATTGTGGAGTTCGACAAGCTTCTCTTTTAGGAAAATATTTTCCTGCCAGAGAGCTTCCCGACTCAGCTTGAGGTCTGACAACAGAACACTCTGCTTTTATAGAGTTGAATTCACCTCTGTGAGTCCAGCATGCACAAGTTTGACTGCCCCCACCAGGCTTTCTAAAATATCAAGCCGCTTTTTCTGACTATTAACTGCCTCTTCAAGGCGTGGGAGGAGGTCCAGTCGCTTCGACACTGCTGAGATTTCAGAGGCGAATTCCCTCTTCACGTTGGCTAAGAGTTTGACATTCGCATTTTCGACGTTTACCTGTGCATGGTTTGCATATTTCACCATCGCAGAAAGCATGGTGCGTCCTGGTAGTTGCGTTGAATCAAGTAACTTGAGGCTGCCGTTGAGCCTTCATTCAGCGAAGCCGGGATTTTGGCCAACATCACTACCGTTAGCGTTGCCGACGTCGGTTGACCCGTCCAAAGTTGCTCCTCCACTGGGAAAGACGAAGGTATGCGCAAGGTCTTGCGCCACTGGTGTACCAGGAGAGCAGGTCAGCGAGGACCTCTTCGCTATCTTGAGCAGAGGTGTGGATGCCGTCAGCGGTGGGGCTGAGGCCCCGCCTATGGTGCTTAGTAGCCGCGGAGGAGCGTGGTTTTGGGCGGGCCGCTTTGCCGGTGTAGAGGATCTGGCATTAGCGCCGTGATGAAGTTTGCGCTACTTTACCTCCTTCGCAGTTCTACACGCCTCACAGTCCTTGTTCTGAGCCGAGCCCCTTGAGCTGCTGGCTGAGGTTGCACCAATGCACTTTTTGTGGAGTGCTTCCTCCTAGTCCAACATTGTATGAGTGGTGCTCGCGTACCCGGCAGTTTGAAACACTTCCCATAGCTGTCTAGGATACCGGCCATTGCTTTGATTAGCGTTTGATTGTGTGTGTCGTCTGGTTTGTCCTGTGCCGCTTGTTTGTTTACCTCGATGTTATTATATTTAAAATTTTTCTTACGGACTCCCTGGCTCGTTTCTAACGGGCCTTTGCAGTTTGCTCTTGTTGCGTCGAGCCTGCAGGGGTCCGGGTTGATTCTCTTAGGTAAAAAAACTCGTACAAGGCTGGTTAATGTTATGAACTATTTTTCACTTCCACATAATATTTGCAACCACAAATAAATATGACTTTTGCCGGCGCAATATATGGCACTTACCAGAGAAAACACGTGAATGAAGAATGAGAAGGTAAGTACATTAAATAAGCATACTTAAAATTTTGCCAATTAATAGCTTTGAGGTTAGAAAATGATTTGAAAATTTTGGGAATTTTTTTAGGCGCATTGAAGCTTCTAAAATTATGAAATAATTCAGGGTAATTCGTGGTGCAGAAATGCACTTATATGATGTTTTTTTTCAAATTTTTTGTAGCTAAAATGCGTTTGAAAAACAAAAAAGTTCAAAAATTACGTTTTTCAGGTATGTAACTCGAGGGAGACACCTAGGGGTCTAAAAACTTGGCTAATGAAATCTTTTTATATGTTCTGCAACGGCCGCGAAGGCCGCCTCGCGTTATCGCGGTTAATCAACGTTTGGGGGCGCGCGCACTGATAACGCTGATAACTGAGGACGCGCGCGTAGGCGAGCAGACTCTTCGTGACCGCCATATTGCACGTGAAGCCAAATTACACTGGCGGGTGGCCGCTGGGGTCAGCGCATTAGCCACTAGTCTTATAGCCGCAACAAAGAACTCGCGCGAGGAATTTTTTACTGGCAGGAAACACATTTTTGCGTACCCTAACGGAAATTTTGGGGTGTACTTCAAGCGATTGTAGAAAAACCGTTTGCTAAGGTGCGCCTTAGGGTTAACTAAAGATCCCCGAAGTAAAAAAACAGCACTTCCCAAATTCCGCTAAAATGGCGTCGAACGATAATCTGCAAGAGACACTGCAGCACGAAAACCATGAAACAGACGCGCAAGCAGGACTAATAGCATCCGACGAAGAAGCAGGTAGCCGAATTGTCAGCCAAGGTGGCAACTACCCCAGGCAATCAATCAAGACACCCGGAATGCAGTAGAAGAATCGAGGATATGGCCGGGCAGAGGAACGGGAAGATCTCCAATGTGAATTTTAGAGACACTTTCACCACGTACTACTTCGACAACCGACCAGAAGAGAGAAACGCTCCGCCGAAGTGATCCAGGCTAAGTAATCGCCGATTGGCTGACCCAAGAACCCCGACAAAGGCTGAAAGGGGGGGGGGGGATTATCCATGGCCAAGTCAAGACCGGGATAATGTGCGAAGCACACAAGCGAGCGCCTTTACGTAACGAAGCACAAGGGCGTTCAATGAATCCGTAAGACATCCCAGGCAGCATGACCTAGCGCAGCAGCTAGACTTATTGCACAGGAACATGCGCCCAGAAATACAAGAAACAGTCAGGAGAACGGATTTGAACAATGTGCCAACACGCTTGGAGTCAGCAGTCGAAGCGGAGAAGAATTTCCGCTCACCATCACACCCTAAATCCTCTGTGCTGTCAGAGGCGGCATATAACACGAATCGCGATGAACAGGACCTTAGGGAAACGACCCTCTCTCTACTACCTCCGCATCCCGCGGCGACCCCTTGTCCAGGCGCGGGTTCCCTAAACTAAATTCACCCGAAACTACTTCGACCCCTCGTGACCGGTCCGGCCCCGGCTCACTCACTGGTCTCGCAACAAAATACCCTAACTGACGATTTTACTATAACTAACCCTCTCGCGCGAACGAAACGAATCCCTAACCTACAATCTCACCGGAACTGAACAGCGGATTTGATGCGAATTTGCTACGAACTGCGAACACGCGAAACGAATGACCGGTTCAGCTACTTGTATTCCTCTTTGTTTTAACCGAGATAACGCGCGGATAAAATATTCTACGAAAATCTAGACAACCTCGCGGAAGGTAATTTTTCGAAAGATAGCCAAACAAAAGATATCCTCGCGATAGAGGATAGCGTGCTTTGCCGTATCTGAATAAATGAGAGTAATCTTACAAACTACATACGTACAACCCTCTTTATTTCACTCCCAACATACCCACGTTCACTATAAATACAACAAGACCTTTCTTTTCCCATTAAAATTTTTGAAAAAAATAAAATAGCTGCTCCATGTTGATGATGGCGCCTGAAGTGATAATTTTTTATTTTTTGCAGAAATATGGACTGTTTCATCATTATGTGAGCGTATATAACGATAGAACGAATGATGAATATGGATGAAAGTTATGAATATAGTTAGTGAAGACCTGTCTTCAAAAAATTCCATTCTTAACCTCGAATTTTATACATTTTATACAATACCTAAAAATAATTGATTCAAAACCATTGTTATTGCGTTCTTTAGCCGTCAAAATATATTTTACCGTTGCCCGACTCTCATCGCGGGGAGGTAAACGCCATTTGGGGTCTTTTTTATTTTTTTATTTTTTTTTTTTTTTATTTTTAATTTTTAATTTTTAAAATTTTTTTATTATTTATCTTTTTTTTATTTTTTTATTTTTAATTTTTTTAATTTTTAATTTATTTATTTTTAATTTTTTTATAGTTTTTAATTTTTTATTTTTTATTTTTTTTTATTTTATCATTGTTGAAATAAACGCTCAGTGCATTCAAATTTGCCGCTTTTGTCGGTTATGCGTATAGTGTTGCGAATACTACTTGCTCCACTTATTGTTGTATTATTATATATATTTTTCCCTATTTTAATTTTAGTCAGAATAAAGGATCTTCTCACCATGTGAATATCAAATATATATATCTGGTAAAAACTATTTAAATAATCAAGCATCCATCGCTTTCCTAGTTAAAATATTCAACAATCATTTTTTTCTTTTCGTCAGATTTATCTGAAAGATTACAATAGTGAATCAAGAAGCTCTGATATGGTGAATTTATGTAACTTTATGAATTGAGTTGAAGCACACTTTGCAAAAATATTTCATATTCTGAACAATATAATATAGATCGTTTTTCACACTTGTTTTCAGAACATTTTCGTCTTGAGAATATGGGTGTTCAAGATCTTTTTAGATTTTCTCTGCAGATATTCTATGGCAATACTCTTAACAAAGTCTTTTATGCTTGTTTTCTGTTTATTTTGCGAAACACTATTTGCTAAAATAACAGCATTAGTGATTGAAGAGATAATTGAATCAACCTAATAATAATTGCAAATGTCCATTTTTTCTTCGCATCAATGGAAGAACTTTACTACAACATTGGTCGTGCACATCCACTCCATCCATATTCTTATTATATAAGGAAAATGCGGCTGGCATCGGTATCTCTTTCTTAACTTTTTCTTCTTGTGAATAGCGCCTAGCAGTCTTCAAAGGACTTACTCCTGCTGCAGTCGAAAGTATCGACACCTCTTTGTCTGAGTCCATCAATATTATCAAGATCAGTTCAATGTTCTTGTCATACTTGACGACATACATTCCTCTAACAGCCTTTTTGTCTAGCTCATTTTTTTCCTTCACTCTATCCTTTCTAATGACTCCAGTTGCTCGCAAATCTATCTTCTGAAAATGTATAAATATATCAGGGCAAGTAAAATAATTATCACAATACAAATAATGTATTTTTCAAAAGATCTTCCAACAAACACATAACAATTCGACTGCCTAGTGCAATTTTTTGCAATTTATTTGATGTATAATTTTTCCCACCATATATATCACAATCAAACATAAAACCACTGGCCCCACAGAGACCCCATAATTTTATGCCAAAGCGAACTAGTTTATTTCGTACGAATTGTTTTATTGAGTCTATCAAAAAATTTGACCATCATCTAATCTACGGCAAGAGTATTTTGAAAATAACCAAAACGCTTGATATTTCGTCTGAATATTTCAAAAATTTTCCGAATGCGCCAAGCTAGGTCACTCGAATCTTGGTCAGGATGTTTCGAATACTTTATTCCACTTTTTAGAGTCCAAAAATGATTCCTGAACATAGCTGATCTAACTATAGGACATTCTATTTGAAACAGTACTTTAGTGCTGTTACAAGAATTTATTATCAACTTTAAAAATAAAAGAAACCCACTTAGAAATGAGTCAGAAAACAACTCAGAGCGTACTTAGGGACTCTTTAGAAATATTATGTAACAATACAGTATGTAATTAACAAAATGTAATTAAAACTACCTAAGCGAGCTACTACCTACGAAAGGTAGAAACCCCTGAAGCAGCAGAAGCAGACGAGCCAGCTGACTGCTCCTTGAGGCGAAGACCCTATCTTGTCTACTCCTCCCGGTGATTCTCGACCTCATCTGACTCGTGAAGTTACTTCTATTAATACTCAGAGAGGAGAGCCATAGATAATCAATGCAAGAGTTAATAGAGATAGAAAAATCTCTACTGACAGAAAACCAAAAGCTGTAGATACCGAAGGAATTGTTAATAAGACGATCAAAGCCAAATGATCTGTCCTCATCGAAAGCAAGCTTTGAAAAAGATCACCAAAAAGTTCCAGTGAAGAAGTCTAGAAAGTCAGAGTCTTCTAGAAGAAAGACTTCTGAAAATACTTCAAAATCCAGCCACAAAAACAAAATGAAAAGGAAAGTTCGAAAGGCTAAACATCAAAAATCATCGGCGGCTGCATTTGAAAGCCGCGCGCAAGTCGAAGTCGGCTGAAACGCGCCGACGCAAAGTTAGCGTCGAGCGCGAAACTGGCAGGGAGAAGGAGACAAAGGGAGGGGATAATTCGGCGTTCGATCGCCAGGCAGAGAATCTCGTCTCTGTCTGTTCGCTCTGAGCTCCGAATCAAACCGGTCGCATCCATCGCGAGCTCCAGAAAACCTGCGTTTCCCGGCGGAAAACTGCGAGACCTCGGGTGAGAAGCGAGCTGCGTGAAGTCCAGCAGCTTCTCCACGACTTCATAAAGTAAGCAGCCGATAGCATTGTGCGTAGGAAAATAAGTCATTATGTAAATAGCTTTTTTTAAATATTATTGAAATATTAACTTATTGCGAGTTTCGAGACACTTGTATTCTCGAAACTAGAATCTAAGAATGTAATGCCGAAACTAGATTAATTGTTATTACAAAACTGCGCGTAGAAAAATAGTTTTCATCGCAATTTGTTCCGCGAAGTTGAAAGATAAGTTCGAGAGGTTTCGAGTCGTGATTCGCGTCCCTTGAGTTAAGCCGAGCATATTGTTATTAAAGCTTCATTTATAATAATTAGAATAATTAGAATAAACTTTCATATTACATTTATAGTAAACTACGAAATTCTTTATTCAACCTTTCCACGGATCCTAGTATCCTTTATTGTAAATTGAATTATCATTTAAAAATCATTTATTCGCCATATATTGATATTATTACAAAAACGCCATTACATATTACAGGTTTCATTGACCAGTAATCTCTTATTACATCACGCTTATTGAATGTAAATAAAATTATAATGCAATCTAAATTTTACGTAGAATATATGTTTTTATTTCAGAAGAAAAAAACATTTCGAATAACTCACTAGGAGAGGACAACACTTTTAGGTCACAGATTTCCTTGTAACTTCGGGATATGTTTTCTAATGTTAAAATATGAAGAAAGCCGCATCCATTCGGTCCAATGCTCGATTTTTCAAAAGTTATGAGCTCTTTTACCGAAAATATCACTTATAACTTTTAAACAGTTAATTGTAAAGTACTTTAACTCCCGGTATTTGAAAGGTGAGATCAAACACTATCGATTAAAAAAAAATTTTGTCTGAAAATCTTTATTTATTCTAAAGTTATAATCAAACAAAGAATAATCGTTTTAGTAAAGTTTAAAATCATTCAATGTCTTCAAAGAAAATATTCCTGGGCACAGTACTACTATTTCAAAGCAGGTAAATTTTAAAGTTTCATTATTATTTCCAGCTGTCAAGCTAAAAAGAACTTTCATTTTATGTTTCAGGTTCTCTTTAGCCATCATCAAGCTTTATTTTTTTGTGTTTTTAATGTAGTGTTTTAAATATTTTTATGAAAGTGAATAATTTGTAAGTGCTGTTATAGATGTGCACTTTCGAGCTGTGTGGCAGGATTACTTCATTTACAGACATTATGCTGGCTTACACATCATGCACCTAGACTACACAAGCTTGCTCTTATGAAAGTATTATGAAGTTTTAGATTTAGTAATGATGCTGATACTACTCGAGTAATGCTGATACAAGCTTCCAATGGGATTATTTGACAAAGAAGTGCATTAATTGCTTAGAGGAATCCTTTTCTTTCTGACAATGGACTGCGAACATCTTTAGTCATCTTT
>JAWWEO010020153.1:0-11184 GCA_035582975.1 Ormyrus labotus | reverse complement strand
TAATATAATATAATTATATAACTCAGCAACAAAATCTTGTACCCGTTCATAACCATTAGAAATAGTACATTACGCACCTAGGGAGAAAAACACGAGCTGTGGGCTTACCATTTTACTTCTCGAGGTGCGTATACTATTTTTCAACTCGACGTCGCCGGAAAGCGGTAACGTCGTTTTCAGAAAGTTGACGCTTTCCGGCCGGAGGGCAGAAAAATAATTTTATAAAGTTTATTGAACTCTTTTTGTTTGACGATGATGTGTATATATAAGCATATAAATATCCTAAAACTAACAAAAACTCAAAATTTATTTTATAACTTATTTGAAATTATAAAATTTTAAACCTTCATTTTTATTATAAATAATAACTTTATTCAAAATTAATAACTTTGAAATTTAAATCTCCATCCGCTTTTACTCTGATATTGATTTTATACATCTGGCAAGTACTTCAGAGCTCCGCTTTGATGTGAACATTATTTTTATTAAAAATATAAATTGACTTATTTTATCGTGAAAATAATTGTAATAAAATATATAAATAGTATTTTTGTTATTATCTTTTTAAAAACATTTTCTTAAAATACTGTTTTGATAAATAAATTTTCATAATACTCGAATCATTTCGAGAGTGAATATCGATTTAATAAATTTAAAACGTTTGCTAAAATAGATTCTTTATGCAGATTTGCAATTTTGCAATGCTATTCCAAATTAACTATATTATTCAACGTGACCTGAAACCAAGTCGAAATAATTTACTAAATTCAATTATATTTATATACAAATCTCTCGAAAGACAGAAATTTTTACCTTATCTCAAACACACATCCGTACGAAACGGAAAAGAACGTTAATTCACGCGAAAATAAAGGTCCAAACTGAATAATAAAATAAAGATTAAAAAAGAACGACCGTAAACGAGGAGCAAAAAGAAAAAAAAGCTCGCGAAATGGATGGACGGGTGGTAAAAAATAGAGCGAGCGAGGGGAGTAAAAAGCGAGGGGGGGGGGGGGGGATAGGGGTGGAAAGACGAAGTTTCGGAATGGGTCTTGTAGGTGTCGGTGAGGTTAGTGCGAAAGACGGTTTTGTTTCCTTTAACCGGGCGCGCGATTTTTGGCTTCTCCTCGGGCTTTTTACGACGCCCGACGAGCTACGAAGGCTTTTTTCTTTAATTAAAAAATTAAGCTGATGGCGGAGGGAGAAATTCTGGAATGCTACTTATCTGTGTTTACGCTGGAATGGATCGGGAAGTTTTTCAAGTTTTTTTGCTTGATTAAAATTTGTTATTCGAAAATTTGAAGAAAAATTCATCGGTGCTAAAATGAGATATTATATTTACACGTATTATTGTAGTTGAATGATGCAATTACCTTTTAAGAATCACAATAATATTAAAATTCGAGTTATATTTAGAAAACTGTGGAATAAATAAAAAACCAATTAATTAAAAACTTATACTGTTCTTTAACATTTCATTTCCTTTATGCAGTTCCACCATTTAACTACGCATAAAAAAGTAGAAAATAGCTTCAATTTTAAAATTGAAAACCACCCCGCTAAATAAAAATCAAAGAAATCATTAAACCAATAAAGTCATTGTCGCTTCTCCGTCTATTTTTCAATTAACTTTGTCGTTAAATTTAATTGAGAAAATACGAGCCACCGTACGTCGGACGGGGCTCGAAAAAAGCTCTCTCGCCGAGAAGCGCGGGAGAAAAAGAGGAAGGCAGCAGTGCCAATTTTAGAGTCCGGCAGGTATTTTCTTTTGTCGTCATTATTTTGATAAGTGAACGAGATGCGCGCGGAGCATTATTTGCGTGACAAAGAAGCGCATCGGAGAATACGAGTTTCCAGTTCCCAGACGACAAGATCCGCCGCTCCTTCTCCCTCCTCTTCCTTTTTTTATTTTTCCCTTTACTCGCTTTTTCCGTCTATTCATCCTTCTTCCTCCCTGTCTCTCTTATTCTCGTTTACTTGTACCTTTTGCTCGCTTTTCCACTCTTACTCGGAGTTTTATTTTTTTCCACTTCATCAACAGTGTCGGTCTATCCTCCTCTTTCCTTTCTCTTTCGCTTTCTTTTTCTTCGTGGCTTTTTCTACGCTGCTGGAGGAAAAAGGACAGGATTTTCCATCGAAAACGAGAGAAAAAAAAACAATATTTGTAAAGAAATAACATCAAGTGCAATCTTCTCAATTCATCGCTCAGTGGAATTATAAATAAAGTTTCATATCGATCTCGCATTCACAGCGCAGCTAATAATTAACTTTTGAAATTTCTCTTCGAATCTAAAGTTGCAAGTTTCAAACTAAAACTCGCCAACTTGCAATTCAGTGAAAAAGTAAAAGCTGGCAAATTTGTTTGCGAAATTGCACCGCTAAAATAAATCTTTAAATAGTTTCACCTTTCGCGTACTTGTTGTTTTACGACTCCAGAATAAGATAAACCGATATTAATGCGAAACGATTTTGCGAGCTCTTTCTGCCACTTGGCTCCGACCCACCCCCTATACCCCCGGCGCATCGCAGCCCTTGTAATTATCAGTAAAAAAGCAGCAGCAACAGCAGCTCGCGATTGAGAACCTCCGGCCGTGGCGGAGTCGTGCAAATAGTTTGCTCTGCTTGCGCACGAGTGCTTTACATGCGCGGCGCCGTCGTTGTGCCGCTGCATGTCGCGGAATGGCCTCACGGACGAGCAGCGAACTTCGAGGCGGAAACCGTAACGCTAAATGGCTAATGCCACGACGAGGCGGATACGCCGGCAGCGTTTATTAAGCGTCGTTATTGAAAACGGCCTTAGCTTTTCTTTTTTTTTTTTTTATACATACGAATGCCGCCTCTGACTTTTCAATGAGCCAGTTTTTTTCGTTTGATGTCTGTCTTATGACGTTGGATGTTTAATGCTCGAGTGTTGGTAGGAGGGAATGGACATTTATTAATGCGGAGAAAATTATTTTAACGAAATAATGGAAAATCTATATTTTTATGTTTAAATGATAAACTGCTTTTACGTAATTTTTCATTTTAATATTCGATGTTTAATTAATGTTTTAACGTTGGTAAAGGAAATGGAAAGCTATTTATTAATGCAGGAAAAATTAAATAAAGTAAATGAAATATTTACTTACGCAAAGTTTAGATAATTATACTTATTATCAAATGATAATATCCTTTTTTTATAAATTACTATATGTTAATAAATAAATAAAATAACCATAATAACGTCAGCTACTAATATTTGTCTCACATTAATTTTCATTAATTTGCTTCAAAATAAAGCTTTTAAAAATGTAAATTTTAACTTTAATTATCTTTGACTTTGCCGTAATTGCATGAAAATGATATGAAAATTTAATAAAACTTGCAACAAAACCTGCAACATTCTCGTTATTTTTAATAACAATTTGTAGAATTTTAATTATTAACAATTAATAATGCAGCGCGCAAATGTAATATCACACAATATAAGTTACCCGTTAAAGTTTTACAATTCATTACGTATTTTCCATAAATTCCTAATATCACGTATTTTATGCAAAATTTTATGGAATAATGAAGTATGGCCAATGTGTTTTAACTAAAAATTTTATATATCCAAGCTATAAAGTTGTTTCTGCCTTTAATATAAATTTTACGATTTTAATTAAAGCAAAAATATAACCCGCCACCCCGGCAAAGAATAAACTGTGTATACATTAGACAAATAACATTTAAAACGGCGCAATAAATATACCGAAATAAAGCGCTAATTAAACTTTGTTTAATCAAAATAAAGGAGCGGAATAAAAAGTGAACGGGAGGGACTGCACTTTTGGGGGGGGGGGGTGAGAAATTTTTAATTAAAAGCGGCCTGTAAAATAAATGGTTAAATTCGGCGAAATAATGCTTCGCGAATTTATGGCGTTGCTAGGTTTCTGGCATGATGTTATTGATTTTTACATTTTCCATGCGTGGAAATGCAGCTCGCGAAGTTAAACACTAGTAAAACTGGATACTTTAAACAGTGGCTCTCGGGCGAGTAATAAAAACTTGATATTGGCGCGTTTTATACGCTCTTGAAATGAAAATCGTTTTTAGGTAAAAACTTTTCTCATTAATCAAGTTTCGCTGAGAAATTCATTATTTTCTAAACTTTGGAGGAATTTTTCATGGACTGCGATAATGTTTGCCTGCGCGATTAATTATTAATTAAACGTTATGCAAAGCAATAACGTTTAATTATTACTTTTAATTATTGCTTTTAATAAAATGAAAAAAAAATTGTTTCTAAAACAAGTTTATCTCCGCAGGTTATTACATTTTGCAACTAAACTACGTTATCCCCTAGAATTTTTCTTAAATTTATTAAGGACATCCAACTTTTAATGGGAGTATTTACAAACATGTTAAAGTAACTTTACGATAAAATTGTCGTTTGAAAGTGCAATATTTTTTAAAATTAAATATTAAATATTAAAAAATGTATAAAAAAAAAAATATTTTAATAATACGCACAATACCTACTCAAACAAATTCACAACCTAAAAAAGTACCAAACGCATAATAACTTCGGCATTACGAAATTGAAATCTAAAAAATTTCACCCGACTCTGAAAACCAAACCACTTCTGCTCTCTCTCGCGACTCCAAGCCACTCAGCCTAAAAAGCCTCGTTTCGAAAAAGGGCTCGTCGAGAAAAACGAAAGGCCCTCGCGACTTCCTCGAGCAGAAAAAAAAAAAAGAAAAAAAGAAGTACGCACCTCGAAAAGGAGGTTTCCTTCGCCCAAGCCTTTACCTCCGCGTGGCTTTAATTTTGCATTTAAATCCGGGACTCGAGCGCACAGTAAAAAGCGAATTGGATGGAACGAGCGCGCGATGCCATTATCGCCCCGCGCGAACCTTTTAACTTGCCATGCGGGCGGAGGATAATAGTCTCTTGCAGCCTTTTTTTTCTCCCCCCTCCTCCCTCCTCGCTGTTATCGGAAACTTTGCCGATAGTGAAACTGAAATTATTTTCAACTTTGCAGTCGTACGTTTTAGAAAATTCGCCCAAACATCGGGTTAAATGTACACTCCTCAAAGCACTTTATATAAAAGTTATTAGCTGGATTCAATAGCCGTGCACCATTTATCGATCGGACCTTGAAATCGTCATTTCCCCAAAGGCGTGCAATTTCATCTCTAATTTTTCATCAAACCTCCCGAAGGCTGTAAAATGAAATTTCGCCGCGTCGATTGTTTGCATTCAGCGCGAATTTCCGCGGATGGAGAAGCAATTGGCCGGCGTTTGTTGTTCTCGCAAAATAAAGCACGCCGAGAGAAGCCCTAGTCTCTCTCTCTTTTAGCTTCTCTTATATCCTCCGGCGCGCGAATCGATTCGGCAATTTATTTTCCGAGGCGGGCTTCCGTCTTCGGGATACGTCCCTCGCGGGACCGAGGGGTCCGAATCTCGGCGGAATAGTTCGGCGGCGGAGGGCCAATCATTTGAATAAGAAGCTGCTACTGCCGCCGCCGCCGCCGCCGCGAAGCCTCTTCGGGAGCACCGAGTGGACAATGAGGGGCGCGCAAGCGCGCGTTATCTCGATTCGCGAATCGATAGGTCGGACCGGCTCTGTCTGGCAAATGAATTTGAATAATGCGTCGAGAGCTTTACGAGTGTATTATGCGAAAAAGTTATCCTGCTTTATAGGTGGAGCGGAACGGAGACTTGAGATTGGACGAAAGTAATGGGATGAGATGATTATTCGCGTTAGTTGGCTATGTTAGTGCTTTGCAATAAGAAATGTTTAGAGTTTACATGAACAAGTAGAAATTTCTTTCGGTTCTAAAATTTAATTATACTGTAACAATAACCGTCACTTATTAGGCGAAGTTCAATAATAAAAATCATTTAAATTTGTCGATAAAAAAATATTTTCAATAATCCGAATCGCTCATCAACCGACTAAAAAAAACTCACCTCCCCCCACCTTGCGCCACGCAATTATTCTCGAACGGTCAGCCGGAACCCGGGCCGTATCTCCCGCGCACGTATACGCGCAGGTGTAATATCCACGTCGGCGGGCCGATATGTGCCGTACGTCCAATATATGTGTAATGGGATGTGCGATCAGACGTGCAACGCGATAGGGAGGAGGCGGCGCCTAAAGGAGCACTCGTTAACCCCCTCCGCGCGGGGCTCTGCTTTTAGGGCTCGCGTGCTCCCCGGCTTTGATGGCCGGCGGACTGCCTACGTGATCTCGCCGGAATTTTGTTAATAGCCCCCACCCCCCTCTACCCCCCGCATTAACTGCATTAGAAACTGCATGAGAATTTTCGACGGACGAGCGGAGTTTACGGACGGCGGGAAGCATGCCGAGGTGTTGCTTTGTTTTTAAAGGACTCGTCGGGCGGTGGGGGTAAGTCGCTGAAAGTTTTCTGAAAAATTCAGCTGAAAATGGAGGAAAAATTATAAGTGGAGCGTTTATACTTTTAATGGCAGTTTTTAAATATGTAGCTTTTTGGATATATATTAATTCAGGAATTTCGTACAAGGCAATGTGAATTTAACCTAAATCTCTCTTGTTGGTGATATTGAAGATATACTTTAGTTTGAATTAAATTTTCTTAATAAATATTAATTAATTTATTAATAAAGCAATACAAAGTTTATTTTTATACAATACAATTATCTGTATACAGTATAAAAACTAATGGAATATTGATAAGAAATGAATGTATATAATATGCGCAATAAATTTCACAATGCTTACAAGAAATATCCCTTTTTGGGTCAAACGCTTGAATGTGTGTCGCGAATCGATAGATTCTTCATCGTCTACATCCTATTTTTTATTACTATGAGAAAGAAGCTTTCGAAAACGAAATTAAAAATCAGAAAATAATATTACCTTCTTAAAACTGGTTTATTTTAAACGAAATAAAATATTTAAAAATTTTTTTCAATTAAACTAAACTTCATTCCAAACTTTTATAGGGCAATGAAAGACGTAGATTACGAGTTCAGTCTAGAAAGAAAATTTATTGCATCGTAAATGAAAATCTATCGATTATAATCAAAGTGTTGACCTCTTAACCGAACTTGAATAAACTATTTAACTTGTAAAATTTTTAAGAAAGTCCAATTTGGAAATAGTTGCGCTAAAAGATCAATTTATATCTGTAACTCCGTCCCGCAAACTTAGTTACTGTATGATAGTTCCGGAAGTATTCGAGACGTTCCCTGGCATAGAAAGATTGTTTCAAATTCTGGCCTTTACGATAGCTTCCGAAGCTTCTTGTTGCCTGTCGTGGGGATAAACTCCAAAGAAGTACCATAAAGTGACTTATATACTACAGGTAGTTTGAAAGCCTTCTAAAAATTTTACGAAGTAATAAATTATTTATTTATAAGCCGTGACATCTCTTAATAAATATTCCTCTATACTTTTAAAGGACTTACTTTTTCTGCTGCGTATTAAAAAGTTATGTTAAGCAAGGTTTTTCTGGATTTTTATACTTGTCTTGAATGATTTAGTAGTGAATAAATTAGACCGGAGATCTGCTCAATTATAATTTATAAGTTATTTAATACATAAAAGTATTAGCTTTCAAAATGTAATATTTATCTTTTAGCCAGAACCTTTTAGCCAGAATGAGCAAGTTGTTATTTAAATTATTAAGGTACAGATTTACTTTAATTTTACCCAATTTTAAAATAAAAAGTAGTCTACTGTAAAGTGTATGCAGTATCTAAAGTAAACTACTAAATTACAAATTAACATTCCAATAAAATAACGTTGATTTAATCAAGCAGTCGATCAGTCGAAACAATCGATTTTGGACGAAGCAGCGGCAGACATCCTCAAACAGTCCAATCACCTCCTTCCCTCTCGATATCAATAGCACGCAAGAATCAGCTCGGCTACGGAAAGGCCTGTGTTCGGACCAAGCATCGCCGTATTTCCAAAAGCGAAACAAGCTTGCCCGTCGCTCTGCACTCCGTTCGACTCTCGCTGCTTCGAGGGGGGCTTTAATCTAACAATGATTTACGTCTTTCAGAGGCTCTCATGCCGCGTGCGTCCTTTTTTCGCGGTCTCGTAAATCGCGCAAAGACAACGGCCTGGGTAACGCGGCGTTTCGCCATTCCGGAATTTAATTTCTGATGGGAACGTCGAAAGCTGGATTTATGCCGGTGAAAGCGTTCTTTTTTGGAGGGAGGGGAGTTCTTTCAATTTCGACGTGCAAATTGTTTTGACGGCCAGCGGAGGAGGTAAGGAGCGTTCGTTGGACGGGATGCGATGTGTGGACTTAATTTAGTTAGGGCAGTGGGTGAAGTGAAAAAAAAAATTATAAGGTGGGAAATATCGGCGTAACCATCGGTTTATTTTAGAAAAATTATAGTAACACAAGTATGTAAATTGATGCTTTACTTTTTCATCTTCCATTAGTTCATTGCGAAATAAGTAGCTTTTAAAACTTAACAGTTACGAATTTTATGAATGCAGAAATTTACTTTTTAATGAGATAAATTGTGAACTACTTCTTTTGAATAAAGTTATGAAAACTAGATTAAATTTTCTAGAAGATACTATATTAATATACCTAAAAGCACCATACAAGCATAATTTTAGAAAAGCTAATTCCAATTCTCAAAATAATTAATTTCTAATCAGATAACGCTCAAACCAAACGTACAACTGCCTCCCCAAGTCATACACCGAACGCCAAACTTTCCACCTCCAAAATGCCAAAAAGCCTCGAAAAGCGGAGTACGAAAATCAATGGGTTCGCGTAGATGACGACTTGCGCAATAACTGTCTCCGCAAGACACCCGACACACTCCCACCCAACTTACCCCGACTTCCACCTACCCCCGCGCAGCTTCGTATAACGACAGCTTGACTTTTAAAGGTTGAGCGCCGCTGTTCGCAACAGCGCTCGGCTGTGTACGCACATGAATGTATTATGTACGCTCAGCGGAATACGTCAACTGCAGCGCCCGTCGACGACTTGTGATTTCGGCCGAGCCTCCCCTGCTGCCCCCCCACCCCCACCCCCACCCCCCGAGCTTGTATTTCGCTCTGTGACGGCGAACAGCAGCTTTGCTTTTTATGATTTTTTAGTGGCAGCGTTTGATGGGAATTTAGGGGCTTTTTTGTTGGGGATATTTTCGGACTTTTGCGGAGTGCTTTTTCAAGTTGCAAATTTCAGTTTGGAAAATTTAGTTCACGTCGGAGCAGCGAAATTTGCTTGAGCTTTTCCTCCATTTCTGGTAAATTTAATTTAATTTAACTTTGTAACAATGTTAAAGAAAGTAATTATAATGCAAAGAGGATAAGTTCGTTAATTAAATTATTTAAAAATAATAATAATTATTATTATCAGTATTGTTTAATATTATATAATAATTTTTTGGAGATTTAACATATGTGCATTTCATTAGCAGATACGTAAAATAAGCTATAAAGTAATAATACATTTAATGAAAATATAAAGCAAAATGTTAATTAAAATGAATAAAATAAAATAGCACTTTGTTTATTACGTTCAAGTTTTAAAATTATTATATCAGTGAACTGACTTTTATTCAATATTTCCGCATAAATCTGTCAGATATTTGATAGAATATAAAATACATCACAAAAAGCTTTGTTTGACGCTATAATAATTTTACAGCTTTCCAGTAAATAGTCTCAATAAAATAAAAAAAAAATTTTAATCAAGGATCACATTGAAAAATGAAAAAAAAAAAAAATTGTTGATAAAAACTTGATTACTTTTCTAAAGACCATAAAATTTTCACATTTCAGTTTCCTGAGATTAAACGATGTCACCTTTTGATATAAGTTTGATAAATAATTTTAATTAAATTTCAGAAAATTTAATTAAGTCTTTTATTATCCTCAAATGGCCAGGCACGCATTTCTCTACTTTATTAAAGTTTTTATATTAATAGAATTTTTCAAATTTGATTTACTACTTTCTTGTTTTCTCAGTTCTCCTATCTAAGTTTTAGCTGCTCGATTTTTTCGCTCTTTAATTACATCGCCCCTCCCACTTGTATGCCCTCATTAAATTTTTTTTTGTCCAGTTTTCGCAATTGGCTTTCAATTGATTTTTAAATTAAAATCGTGCTTTGCCTCGAAAATAGCTTTCAATATCTTATTTAAGTGTATATAAGGTTTTTTAAAGTTGATAATAAAATTACGTGTTTATATCCATTTTACCAGTTTACAGTCGTATCTACGAATTACTTCAATATTTACAAAATTAAAGTATATATAGTATTGATAATTATTAAAATCAATATAATTAAACTAACCAGGAGAGTTTCAAATACTTTAATTAAATAGATGAAAAGTGATATGTGATTGAACAAAAATCGATTTTTTTTAGCTTTTCGCTAAAAGAGCTCATAACTTTTGAAAAATCGAGCGTTCATTCATGTTTTAGCATTATAAAACATATCCCAAAGTTCGAACAAAATCCGTGACCCAAACAAGTGAGACTCTCCTGGTAAGTACAAACTTGAACCTGCATACCCAAGCTTCTCTGAAATCTCTCTTCAAACACACTTTGTATTACAAGCCGCAACGAAAGCTTCCTTTTCCCCTTACAATTTCTTGCCCCGCAATTCCTTGCAGCAGCTTTCGCCTAATCAGTCTTTCACCCGGCGAAAATCATCGTCGAAGCTCGAATTAATGCCTTCTCATTAGTCTGCCTGGGGAGTAGCAGCGACGGGAGGAGGGGCGATCGATTCGGCAGGTGTGCATGGCGCTCGGCAGCCAGTTGATCAAGTGCGGCTTATTACTGTTTTCGAATTTCATTACCGGCTTTAACGATTACGCGGGCCGCGGGATATGAAGCGGCCGGGTGTGAGGAGCGCTCTATAATAAAGCCCGCAACTAGAGCGTAATTGTTTTACGTAAATACTACGGCGTCCTGTAATTTCGAGTCGTTTAGAGGGGCCGAGCGTTTTTTTTTATCGCCGATCGCCATAATGTTTATCTTCGGATTTAGTGCGTTGAATTTCGAAATTGATATAACATTATTTTTGGGGAAACAGTGGTTTTGCGAGGAGGGAAAGCAGAGGAACTTTTGTAATTTATATAAATAATATAAGGTGCTTATAAATACTGAAAAATAATTTTTCTTGATTCCCGCCCGAAAGTACGTACTTCCCGGCTCAATTATAGGCCAGAAAGAGCGACTTTTTAGGTTTGT
>JAWWEO010020152.1:0-11187 GCA_035582975.1 Ormyrus labotus | reverse complement strand
CCTCCGATTCTTGTTATAGTGCTTAGCTTGCTTAGTGTTCGCACTATCTAAATGTCGCTTGACTAAGTCCTGTAACGGGGGGAATCGTTTCATACGATCCAACCAGATATCTGGATCCGTAACATCGATTTCAGTAGGATTTTCGCGTCTGTCGCGGAGGCATTTTAGCGGTCTCGGGTTCCGCCCGAAATTGAGGAAAGTCGGAAAGACCTTGAGCGATGAATGTATTGCTGTATTCAACGCGAACCCGAATTCCTGTAGATGAACGTCCCAGTCCCTTTGGTCATCAGAGACGAAACTATTAATCATAGTTTTAAGGGTTCGGTTAACCCTTTCCACAGGGTTCGCCTGGGGGTGGTAGGGTGGCGTAGTTTGTTGTGAAATACCGTATTCCTGTAGCCGTTCAGATACGGTCTTGTTCACAAATTCCGTTCCGTTGTCTGTAATGATATAACCACTCGCATCCGTTTGAAGCGAGAACGGTTTTGTGAAGTCTGGTCTAGCGAGAACGGGAGCGTTCGTTATGGCGCTCTTCAATCGGTCAAACGCCTCTTGCTGTTCTGTACCCCAATGCCAATCCTTCTTTTTCAGTAATGTCGTCAAGGGCTCCTTCCAAATTGAGAAGTCTTTAATGAACCTCGAGCACCACCCCATCATCCCCAAAAACCTCCGTACTTGTCGTACGTTAGTGGGGGCTGGGTACTCAAGGATAGGCTGTACTTTCTCAGCGCAAGTGCGCAGCCCTTCTTTGTCTATTACATATCCTATATACTTGACTTCGGTGCAGCAGAAATCCGATTTCTCTCGATTCAACTGTAAATTCCCATCCTTCAGAGCCTGTAAGACAATTCGCAACCAGTGCAAATGCTCTTCGAACGTTGAGGTTACAATGATTACATCGTCTAAATAAGCGAACACCACTGGTTCCCATGACGGTTTAATCAGCTGGTCCATGATCTTCTGGAACGTAGCCGGAGCATTCGTTAATCCATAAGGCATACGAGTGAACTGAAACAAGCCGCGACCGGGAACGGAGAACGCAGTGATTTTGCGGCTCTCTGCACTGAGGGGAATTTGATGGTAGGCTTAGCTCAAATCTAATTTCGAGATATACTTAGCAGCTCGTAGCTGATCCAATATATATCGTCGATATTCCTCATAGAATAGGCATCCTTCTTGGTTACCGCATTTACTTGTCTGTAGTCTATACAAAATCTGTACTTTCCCTTGTCCTTGGGAACGATTACGGGGCAACTGTGCCAAGGACTATTTAATGACTCGATGATACCCTCTGCGAGCATTCTCGCCACCTCCGCTTGCGCTACCTCTTTAATGGGCATTGAATATCGCCGTGGACGTTGACGTATGGGTTCATGCCCCTATACGTCGATGATGTGTTGCGTAAGATGAGTAGTCCCTAACACTGCCGGTGTCTCTGGAACTAGTTCATCTAGTAATCCCTGAACCTCTTGCATTTGCGTCGGCGTCGCCGGACTTAACGCGTAAGAAGCGGGTAGATCTTTCGCCACATCTTCGTGTACGACTGTAGCGAACAAGCGGAATGGATCTTCACCCCCTGTTGTGCAATCCTGCTTGGGATTTGCAATCCTACAATAGGCAAATTAATTGCCCGAGCGTAGGTCTGGTACATATGAAGTTATATCCTACTTATTTACTAACTTAAAACTAAAATTTCACATAAGTTTTTAAATTTTCCTTATAGGAAATACAATACATATCTTTATATATTTGCTGAGATCCATGTTTTTAATTTTTTCTTTACAGTTTCTCTGGTATACGCCAGATTTTTTAATTCATTCGGTGATGAATTAAAAGTTCTTATTGCATTTATGTAGCTGTTTTTGCTGCTTATTGTTTTTGAAATTTTAGGCATTTGTATTAATTTTTTCCTTGTATTTGTTGTCTGTCTCATATATGTTTCTTTAAGTTCTGTGTAATGGTAGCATAGTGCTTCATATATAAATAATTGTTCAAGATTTAAAAGCCTATTATTGTTTACAACTCTATTTTTATATACTGTTCTTAAAACTTTATTTTGTATTACTTGTAAAGGTCTTGAACTGTTTTTATAAAGTCCACCCCATGCTATTATACCATAACTTAACACGCTGTTAAACAGAGTATAGTATACTGTAAGTAGTGTTTTTGTGTCCATTTCCTTGGCTAATTTATAGAACACAAAAGGCAAATATTTAGTTTTTTTACAGATATACTCTATATGTTTGTCCCACTTAACATTATAATCTATTATAATTCCTAGGTATTTATATTTTTCAACTCTATTTATTGTCTTATCACATATTTTTATATTTAGGTCCTTCGGGACACTATCATAATAGCTGTCAAAGGGCATATAGACTGTTTTGTTTATGTTTAATGATAGTTTATTTGCCTTCAACCATATATTGATAAATTTTAATAACCTATTTAATTCGTTCTCAGTTTCTTCCCATGATATTTCTGCTGCTATTACTGCTGTATCGTTTGCATAAGATAAAACTGATCTAGATGGTAAATTATTTAATAAATCATTTACATATATTATGAATAACAGTGGTCCCATAATTGTACCCTGGGGTACCCCAGTAGTTACCTTACATATATCACTTATAGTGTTTTTCAATTTAACTGTCTGTTCTCTGTCAGTTAAATAGCTTTTTATCAAATATACTATCTGATATTGTTTTTATCACCTTGGTACTTATACCATCTGCACCTCCTGCTTTATCTTTCAAATTGAGAATAATCTTTATGATTTCATTTGTACTCGTAGGTTTTATAGTCGGAAGCTGTATATTTTCATATCCATTTTTATCAATAGATTGGCTTATTTTTTCACCGACTGTGCTAAAATAGTTGTTTCAATAATCCGCCATTTCTTTTTCCTTGTCAATCTTTTTATTATTTTCTATTTTAATATATTCAATATTGTCATTTAGCTTGCTTTTCCTGCTTAATTTTTTATTGAAATATTTCCAAAGCTGTTTAGAGTCTTGTTTACATGCTTCAACTTTGCTTTGTTCATATTTAATTTTAGCGTCTTTGGTTACCTTGTCTAGTAATTTTTCGTATTTTTTGAAGTCTCTTTTTAGGCTTTCGTTATTTGGGTTGTTTTTCCATAGTTTGTATAGAGTTTCTTTGGTTTTAAATGAATTTATTATACCTTGGGTAATCCATACTTTTCTACTTTTTCTATTTTTGTTACCTTTGGTTATACTTTTACTAGTCGCTAGATTTAAACAAATTTGTATTTCGCTAATCATGGATTCAATTGCTATATTTGGATCCGTTATATTTATTAAATTATTCCAGTTCTTACTTCTTGCAATATCTTTGAGATTTTTATGGTTTATTCTATTATTACTTTTCTTGTTTATAGTTTTTAGTTCAAGATTGTTTATATTTATTAATAGAGGATAATGGTCCGTAAAAGCTTGTGTTAGTTTGAAAGAGTTAACATCGAAAATTTGTTTTTATAAAAAAATAAAAAAATTGTCTATACATGTTCCTTGGTTTTCATTCTCTGAAGGTCTAGTTATATCAAGAAAGTATGGTCTGTATCCCGTTTCTAAAAAATTATTTAAAAATTTTAAACTTATTATATCCTGTCCTAATAAATCTATGTTAAAGTCACCTACTACACAATGATTTTTAGTACTTTTCTTTGTTTTCAAAAAATTTTCAAGGTTAATTAGAAACTCTGTCATGGGTATGCTGTGTGACCTATATGTAAAGGATATTTCGAAATTTCTCTCATTATCTAATTTTATTTTTGTATTCAGAATACTCAGGCTACCATATATTTCGATTGTAGTCGTTTCTACTATACTTTCTTTAATATATATAACTACTCCATCGGATCTATTCAATCTACTATCATTATAATACATTTTATATCCTTTTAGATTAAAATATTGATAATAGTCTAAGTTCCACGATTCAGATCATATAATTATGATAGGTTTAACCTCCAGAGACTCAACTAAAATTTTCAGCTTTGTATAGTTAGAGTTTAAACTTCTTATATTCACATATAAGAGTGCATTTTTAAATTCTCTACAATTTTTGTTGAGGTTTTCGAGATCATTACAGATAATTTCTTTGCTTATATACTCTAGATCATTTTGATCCATTATTATTTAGTATTTTACATGCTGCTTATACTTTCTCTTGCCGAGGACGCCAGTGATGCATTGCTGCCACTGAGTGCCGCGAGCTTCGGCAGGTTAGATGTTCTCATTACCTCTTGTCGCTTCTTCCTAAAGTTCTCAACTTTACCGAGGAATCTTGGCACATCAGGATTAACTTCAAAGCATGTGTTAGAGATTGCCTTTTTTATTTGGGTTTTTAGGATTTCACAGTGTAGCGTGTCAAGTGCTGTATGTTCAGTTTGATATTTAGTTCCATATGTGTCGTTACTGTAACAACAGTTCACACATTTGTTAATATTCTTACTATCACAGTTTATTGTTTTATGTTTACCTGCACATTTGAGACACATTATTTGATTCGGGCACTTATTAACACTATGACCCACTCTGCCACAATTAAAGCAGGGTTTTACACTTATTGCATCGTATACTTTGCAGCATAGATGTGCTACAAATATTCTATTTCTGTTCTCTTTTATTTGCTCGTGCATTTCCGATGTAACTTCCATGAGTACTGTTATAGAATTATTTTTGTTGTTTCTGTAGTAATGAACTACTTTACCTTTTTTATCATGCTCTGAGAAGTTTCTGCTGTTTATGTCTTTTTCTATTTGTTGACTGTCGCTAATAGTAATTCCAGTGATTCCAACTATTTTTATGATAGGGTTTTTAGGTTTCTCTTTTTCAATTTTGTATATGAGATGAAGTTTAAAGTCCAAAATTTTTTCGGCAACTTTAGCACTTTCTAGATTCATGCAGTCTACAATAATAGTATCTTTCTTTCCTTTAACAATTTTTCTTGTTTGTATTTTTTTGTCTTTTACTATCTGCTTTATTATATTTTTTTCTATGTTGGAGGTGTCTTTTTCATCTTTCTTTTTTATGATTATTCTTGGGACATTTTTGTTCTGAATATTTAAGTTAGTTGTAACGTCAACAAAAGTTCTTTTATTTATTTTTGGTACTTCCCTTTCTTTATCCAGTAGTTCTTTTAGTATGGTATTTTTATCAGTTAATTCTACATTTAGTTGCCGAAGTAATTTGTTTTCTTCGTTAATTGAGGACATCAGTGTATATTCATCCACATGTGCTGACTCATCTAAGTTCATTTGAAAATCATTTCTTTTCTTTTTAAGTAGTCTTTCATATTTCTTTTTTAAATTATTATATTTTACTACCAGATTATTATATTTATCGTTCTGGCTATTTATTACTTCTTGCTTCTTTTCATTTTCTTTTTTAAAGTAGGTTATCACGACACGTGGTTCCTCACTATTTGGGGTTAGGTTGACATCCTCATGGTCACTACATATCACTGTCATATCATTTATGTACCTTCCACCTTTTTTCTTGTTAAAATCGCTTCTGTGGTAAACTCCGTTACATAATAGACAATAAACTGTACTGCATTTTGTCTTATTATGACACTTAAAGTAAATATCAGGCGGGATCGCCTAGAGAGGTAGTCCCTCCTTGTCCGCCATCATGCGGGAATAGGATCTCTGGTAAATTTAATATTTCCCTCCTATTGCCTTCGCTATCCTTATAATTATTAGAGGCCATTATATTTTGAGGAGGATCACTGGCCCGTGATGTACCCCCCTCTACTCGTTTCCCTTACGGAAAGCTTTACATTCATGTTTTTCATTAGTATAAACTCCTAATAATCCGCAGCGCGAACATTTCTTTGGTACTTTACAATCTTGACCCAATGGCCCAATTTTCCACATCTATAACACGGTTCCGTGGTCTGACGGATTTTAAGTTTATCTACATCCGAATCCTCCTTTGAGCTGGTAGGCTGGTTGTCGAAAGCATTTACAAATCGAACTTCCTGCCTCCCTTTTCCCTCCGATCGCTCCTTTAGAATCTGTAGCCTGGAATCTCCCTGTACTCTTTTCCCTACTTCCGCTTGATTTGCCGTCGGTAATCGGAGATAGTTCTCTACTCGCTTGATATTGACTGTTATCTCTTTTTCTATTAGTTTCCTCCACCGCTAATTTCTTTATCTTCCGAAACCCGTCATCGGAAGCTGAGTAGGGAAGATACATCTCCGAGGAGGGAGGAGGAGCGCGATATGCTTCATTATATACACTCTTCGTTTCCACCTTTTTCCCCAGCTGAATCAATTGAGTAAAATCCGTAAAACTATCCCGATCTATGCGGGCTCTGTAATACGGATGAAGATTCCTGTACGTTCTATCTAATTGTTGTTTTAGAGTCATAGGGGGGTCGCGTCGATCTAAGATAGCCCGGTACCTTAGTACAAAGGTCGTAATGTCTTCTCTCGGACCCTGAGTTCGCGCTTCAATATCTTTTTCAATCCTTTCTTGAACATCTTCTGCGCAAAAATACAGCCGAAAAGATTTGACGAAATCCGCATAGCTGTTCCACGTGTAAGATTCTCGACGTAACCACTCCGATGAATCTGGATCTAAGGCAGCCGGAAGAGCTCGGATTAAATCGTCCAGGCTTAACTCATAGCGAAATCGACAATCGGATAGCTTGGCTAATAATCCCTCGAGATCTTCCCGATTCCTACCTTTGAAATTAATTTGCCATTTAGCCAACATATCGATGGTTTTAAATTCCCGCGCTAGAGTAGAATTGCCTGTATTATTGCTAGTCTGAGAGGATCTATACGAGTAAGGTTCTTCTTCGTCCTCATATGGGCTACGCGAGCGTTGTCTAGCAATTTCCCGGGTAGTCACTGCTTCCGTTCTATGTGGGGAGGGAGTTCTCTCCTCCGAGGTGGAACCTCCGCAACCACACAAGGATTGGCTTGCCCTTTTCGATTTAGGTCTTGATTCAGTGCTATTGTACACTGCTGATCCCCGGCAGAACCTTGAGTAGGTTGGTTCCTTGTCATTCCTCCGGTGATTCTCTGTAGTTATTCGACAAACTGCGAGTTCGTCGCATGTATCTCTGTAATCCTCATCGTCGTCGTCATTTTTCGACCCTTTTCGATAGGCCTTACAGCAGCCTGGAATTTGTCCCGAGTTGTCTCTGCGGTTCGACTGGGAATCCTTCGATGCCCTGCAAGTCGGCAATTCTTGACATTCGATACACCTACTTCGGCAGTTCTGACAATCATTTCGGAGTCGAGGAGCTCCATGCTCTTCAGACGACGAAGAGGTTTCTCTCGTTCCTCGAGAAGTAACTGCTGAATGAGATTGGCTGAGGCATCCTTCCGACTGGTTCCCGTTCTCAGCAGGATTGCCGAGTCGATTTTCATTAACTGTATACGACCTACAGTCTCCTAATACATTTGATTGTCGTCGGTTCGGTGTCACCTCTATGGTTTCTATCGGGCAGTCCTTCCAATGCACTCGATGAGAGGAGTGCGAGAGCCCTCCCGCAGCCTGAGATAGGGTATGGTTTTCACTGAGAACAGCCCGCGGTTCCTGGGTAGGCGTCGCTGTATTACGGCGACTACTATAGTCTCTATTATACTGCCCCGTCTGGGAGGGGACTTGCAGATACATGGTTCCGCTTAACTGCAAATCTCTTGAATTTCTTGCTAACTGAGTCGGTCTGTACTCGGATAAAATAGAGGGTCGAGTTGTAATTTCTCCCCCTTGAGGTACGGTGAGATCCATCGATGACGTATGCACCGAATTTCTTTGATCTCCCGCAATTCGGGTCGATTGCGCATGCGGCACCGTATTCGAAAGTAAATTGGGTCTTGAATCCGTAGACTGCCTCTCACTATCATCTTGATAGTCGTCACCCATGGGGTTCAGATTCGGCTCCTGCCCTCCTGTGGTAGCCTGTGCCGGTATTTGTCCTTCACTGCTTTGTAGAGGAGCTATCGAGCTGGGCACATCATTAGTAGGATTATTAGCACTCGTAGACGAGATCTGTAGCGTTAATGGGTCCCTGTATCGTCCTATTGTCTGTTCCGTTGGCAGTGGGGACGACATTCCTTGATGTTCGTCGTTGGAAAGTCCGTGAGTAAAAATTATCCACCGGCAAGGAAACTTGCATAGTCGGGTCCGCTTGATCTGCTTGTGTATCTTCATCGACGATCGGATCCCAAGTCGTTGCGTCGGGGCCATAAATTTTTCGAACTCCGTGTCGAATGACCCTATCCTGCAGATCCGATGACCCTCCATACTTAGCGACCTTGCCATAGCCAATTGCACCAACCGGCCGACGGAGTATTCAGCGACTATTTTCCTTATAAACCCTTCGCCCTCCTCCAGCGAGTACGAAGCCAGTTCACCCGGAGCGGGGTAAGTGAGCGATAAATCCCAGGTCAGAGTATCCATTATTCTTGTCAATCTTCCAAATTTTCTAAGATAAATATTGATTGAAGTCTCTCTATCTCCCTTTCGTAACCCCTAGATGTGTAATTTTGATTAGATAACTAACTGTAAAAATTTCGCTCGCTATCGACGCAAGAGGAAAAAAAATCTTCAAATACGCCGATCAGGTATGCCCTACTTTATTGGTTCAGATTGCTTTTGTTACGGCTTGTATGGGAGTGCTTGCTAAGACACAATGCAAAATTCTTAGTACCCAACGAAAAATATTATATGTAAAAAAAAAATTTTACAGATATTAACTACAGAAGGAAAATTTCACTGAGATTTTTAAACAAATGTTAAAGCAAAAAAAAAGTTTTTAGCAAAAGTCCGAAATCAGAAATAAAAGCGAAAGAGAAATTCAAATTTTTAATTTGTGTAAATTTAGAAAATTTCGATAGTTACCGCGAAATATACAAAAAGAAAATTTTACGTTAATAATTTAATGTTGAATTCCAAAAGAAATAAATGCTAAAGTTTATCCCCCTAAATCACATTTTTATAAATACAGTTAATAAAAAAAACTCAATACTAAAGAGAGACTGTATCTCCAGTCGCACTTTGCAAATACCTGGGATATTCGTCTGTCTTAATGCAATCAAGCAAAATCGTAATAGTATTAACAAGCCGTTAACACAAGCTGAACAAAGCAAAAAAAGGACTAAGTGCACACTAAGCCTGTGCAGTGCACCCGAATCGACAGTGCAGAGCTAAGCACAAACCATGCTAAGCAAAGCAAGCAGAAAAAAAAGTAAAATGCGTAAATCTGTATTATGCGTGAGACTATAGAGGTAGCAGGGCAGGTAAAATAGGGACACTCAGACCAAATAATATAGCAAAAAGATATATGCGAAAATTCAAAAGCATAAATAAATTCAAAAAGAAAATTAAAATCCAAGTTAGCGTAGCGCAAAAGCTGCCAAGCGTTCGAGCAGCGAGCTACAATCGGACTACGTGTGTGTGGGTCAGTCGCTGTTTGTGAATCGGTTTCAAGCCGCACGAAAATGTACAGTTCCGAGCGAAGACGGGAGGGGCGGTACTCTTGTACTCGCTCGAGTTACGTAACTCGTCTTGTGACCACGCTTTCGCCCGAAAAAGAATCAACTAAATTTTACCCTCTGAGAGCAAAACTGCGATTGAGAAAATTAATTTCCCTAGCGAAAATACGAAAATATAATTTTCCGATCAAACTGTGATTGAAAATAAAATTTTTAACTCTCAAAATCCAGTCGGTTTCTCTACCGTACAAATCTACAGAGTGAACCATACAGTTTGCATTGCGCTTGTAGGATGAATAGGAGAGGGTTGCCGGGTAGCTGGGAGACCGCGTGGTTCGGCAGGGAACCGCTGCTCGAGTGACTTGACGAAATGAGCAGATTTTACAACACTTAATGGTTTAACTTAGAAACTTTATTCAACACACAAACAACTAAAACTGTAATTACGGGCGCCAGCCGCGATTTATTCACGACATCAAACAAAACCCACACCGTACGCCGCGCGAGCACACACAACGGCCGCGCACACGGGTAAAAAAAAAGAGAACGAGCCACTGCGTAGGCTCTAAAAATATTATCGATTTATGTAAGATATTGCGCTCTCGCAATGTCACTTACACTTCACTGTTATTTCGCTTCCAAAAACTAAATCAACTTTAGCCACGTGGCTGTAAGAATATCTGGATCTAACAATCTCAATATTTGTACGACCGCGATCTAACAACGATCCTGGACGAGTGGCGATGCGAGCGCGAGCTTGCGATCGTCAACGTTCGCGCCGGCGCAGTTTGCCTCGCCGCGACTCGCGTAGTACGGCGAGTCGAGCTGAGGCTAGTAGCCTTGCTGCGCGCGGTGTTCAAGTTGCCATCGCCTTGTTGTGGACGCTGTAGTTGACTGTGGAAGCGCGGAGTGGCGTCTCGAAGACACAACGCCTGCAGTGCGCAGCAGTTACTTCAAAATCTTCTTCTTGAGCACCAAGTAAGTGATTACCTGTAAGGCTCCTCGGTAATTCTTTCCCCTTCATTGTAGTGTAGAAGCTCCTGTAAATTTGCTTACTCCAACCTGTGCCATCCTAACCTCAACTCTACGTTTACCCCTGTAGTGTGAGAGACCTACTTTTAATATAACAAAGTCAGGTACTCTCTTCTATTAATCTAGGTAGTATACTAATTCTTGAGTATTTCCAGATGGTTTTGGATGACGTTCGAGCCCCTTCTTTTCAAGGAAAGGCGAGAACCACAGGGTCAGCGCAGGACTTCTATGCGCCTGGAGTTGCTGCATGCCAGTGAAGGAGGTGCGAGGATCACCACAAGGAGCTGAATAGTAGCCTTTGGAAAGGTAAGTTTCAGTAATCTATTTTCTAGTAGCTCTTTCTTTTTATATTACTGATAGTGTGTGTTTCTTCTTCGCACTTTTCTAACATCTGTTCTTTTTGCAGGTAACTCCCCCCCGATGGTACAGCCAACTGCCCCCTTTATTAATACTAATAAATCAGGCTCGGATTGATGTGTGCTCAGGGCGGGCAAGGTCTGGGTCGTGGATGGGACTCTCCAGGATCCAGTATTTACTATAACGAGCCTCAGTGACAGGCAGTTTGGCCCGGGCCAACTGTACTGTCAAAATTTATATTTTAAGCGCTACAGATAAGAAAATCTGTTGCAGGAATTGTTTTTAAAATTGATGTTTATTTTCTTAATAATTATAAAAAAT
>JAWWEO010020151.1:0-11189 GCA_035582975.1 Ormyrus labotus | reverse complement strand
AAAAACTTGTATACTTTGTCTTAAAAAAATTCGCAAAAAAATGCTTTTTTTGAACCCATTATACCATACCCCCCCCCCCCCCTTAAATAACGTGATCGCTTCTCGTAGAATTTTATTCAAAGTAGTTAATGCCACCAGTGATTACATAAAAAAAAATTAGGGCACATCACAATCATAAATTCAATATTTGTCCACATACGTGGAAGTCGGTCAGAAGAGGTTAAAAATCCCGTTTCAACTGGATTTTTATGAAAAAAATGTTAAAAAAATACTAAAACATAGCTAAAGCTATGAGGAATGAAACTGCGGTGCACTTTTGCTCGATTGAAATTAGTGGAAATTGTAACAGTCCCGCTTGGACTGCGCGAGATAATTAGCCCCTCCTGCTCAATTCGGTGGAGATGACTTCCTAGGCGACTAAAAAATGCAATCAAATTTGTCACTTCTGCTCAATTCGCTGGCAGTGACTTCTACTTGCCAAATGCTCAGTACGCAATTTGGTGGGAAAACCGAGCTAAAGAGATATTTGTAATATATTAAATCGCGATCTAAGGAACACTGAAAGGATCTGGGTGACAATTCACTGACAACTCAGTCTAGATACATATTAAACAATATTTATTAACAAAAATTATATTAAAAGATATGTGCAAGAATATCTGTACGCTTGGATCAGCTGCAACATTTACGTGGAGCTCCGCTGTGCTCTGAAACAAAACATAAGCGCAATGCGAATTTAATGCATGTTCGAAAGTTCTCACGCGTGCTAGCTCGAGGTTGAGGATTCTAAGGACTAGGGGTTGGAGTTCAAATGATTAACCTTTTGCGTTCAAAACACGCGTTAATCAGTCCTTTAGAAAAGGCTTGGATCAGTCCGGCAAGTGAACTGAAGATCGACAGCCAAGGGGCGCTTATTTGTCGCTCTGGAAAGCCGGAAGAAAAGTAAGGAAAACGGGGAAAGTGTGGTTAGCACTGGTGTCGCGGGCAGGCTAACATGCGTTGCCCTTAGCAACGATCGCTCGCGAGAGAGGGGGAGCTCCGCGTTACCTGTACGTAACGAAGCTAGTGCTACTGACAAGTAGCAATACCTTCGTTACTAAATCCTCCGAGCTATCAAATTAGTGAAAATTATACAATGTGATTCCGATACCTGCGGGACATATATACACTTCGCAACAAAAATAAAGCACCACTTAATTACGACGAAAAATGGCTCATTTTCGAAGGTCGATATCTCAGGAAAAGAAGGTCTTAGGGAGTCAATTATTTTCTTAAATGAAAGGTTAAAATTTCTGGTGGTATTGGTTTTTCGATACAACGCAACCCCAACCTACCAGAATTTGAAATTCAAGGTCATTTTTCAAAGCTTAAAATTTGTAAACTTTCGAAATGCGTCTGCGCGTGGGTGATCTTTCCTCGATAATTCTGATCACTGCACCTTAAATTATAACTTTTCCCCTTTAATTTAAAAAAAGATTTGACCCACTACGATTTTTTAACGATTTGGCAGCGTTTTAAAAATAGTATTAAAAAAACACTTTTTTTGAAGAATGGAGAATTCGTAGCCGAGCTGAACGAATATTACCATCAACTTTAGCGTTACTCAATAAGCACCACGAGGAGGTAGCCGGTCGGGTTTAGCCTATCATATGTGTGTGCGTATAAAAAAAATTCTTAACATTTTTAAATGTTATGATTTTATAATCTTTATCTTATTGTAAGTAAAAATACGAAATACAATTTTTAAAATGGTGCCAAATCGTCAAAAAAAAAATCGTAGCAGGTCAAATCTTTTTTTAAATTAAAGGGGAAGAGTTGTACTTCAAGATGTAATGATCAGAATTATGGAGGAAAAATCACCCACGCGCAGGCACATTGCGAAAGTTTACAAATTTTGAGCTTTGAAAAATGACCTTGAATTTCAAATTCTGGTAGGTTGGGGTTGCGTTGTATCGAAAAACCAATACCACCAGAAACTTTAACCTTTCATTTAAGAAAATAATTGACTCCCTAAGACCTTCTTTTCCTGAGATATCGACCTTCGAAAATGAGCAATTTTTCGTCGGAATTAAGTGATGCGTTAATTTTGTTGCGGAGTGTATATCACTGGAATCGTCGCAAAAAACTCCTCGTTCATTTTTTTGCGATACCTTAATTAGGTAGATCACAAATCAAGTTTAAAATTGACCAATCGACTTTCCGCTGGCTCGCATGTCCTCGTAACGCGCACGGACCACCTATTGCGTATGTCGTTCTCTTTCCACAATGGACAGGTAACCTAAAGCTCCTGAGTTATGTTGTGGTGCACTCGGAGGCTTTCTTAACAGCTCGCAAAGATAAAGAGGGTAAAGGAAGTTGTCCTATTTCAGCCGCTCGCACTAGGTCTAATACTAGGTGCTGCGCTCCGAGAGTTTTCGGGGTCTAGGTGCCGATTTAGCTTAGGCGGTTACCTCCCAGTGCCAGGTCACCGAAGATGATATCCAGGTGGTGCGCTCTGCAGATCTCGGGGTCCAGGTATCGATTTAGCTTGGAGACGCACTCTGACGGTACTTGCTCGCCGATGATGATGACCAGATTGTGCGATCCATAATTTTTGGGGTTTAGGTGTCGATTTAGTATGAGGCTTTTACCTCCAAGTACCAGCACGTCAATGATGAAGTCCAGCTGGCGGGCTCCGTAGTTTACGGGGTCTAGGTGCAATTGAATTTTGACGAAACTGTACAGGATTGTCTTTGGACTACCAGAAAGAGTATTCCGTTGAAAAAACAAGGAGAATATTTTTAGTTCTCCGTCAATAAATTTATAAGTTTAATATAAAAAAAAATATAACTCAGGAATTTTGCAAGGTGTGGAGAGCGAGACCAAAAATTATTTAAAAGATTGATACCAGTCAATCAATTTATACTTTTATTAAAATTGCACTTTCAATCCTCACTTTTTCCCATACAGCCGCGATACTTTTTCCCATACTTTATCCTATACTTCTAGCCATAATTTTTCCTATTCTTACGTGGTACCCATGAGGGTTTCACAGCAAAACACCACATGAGTCCCACGTGGATCCCATAGGATTGTCAGTCTCATGTGGGTCCCACATTTTTCCCGCATGTAAGTCCTCCATTATTCCCACATATTTCCCATGTTGTGTTCCACATATTTCCCACGTAGTTTTCGCATAGTTCCCAAGGGCATCATTATTGGCGGTACTTCGAAAAAAAGACCTCATGCTAAGTCGACACCTAAACCCCGAAAATTATAGACCGCGCCATGCGGTCAACATCATCGGCGAGCAAGTGTCGTCAGAGAGCGCTTTGCAGCTAAATCAAAACCTCGAGGCCGAAAACTACATAGCGTACCACCTGGACATCATCATCGGCGAGCAAGTTACTTCAAAGAGCGTCTCCAAGCTATATCGACACCTGAACCCCGATAACTCCGGAGCGCACCACCTGGATATCATCTTCGGTGACTTGGAGACAACCGCCCCAAGCTAAATAGATACCTAGATTCCGGAAACTACGGAGTCCGCCAGATGGACATCATCGTCGGCGAGCAAGTGCCATCACAAAGCGTTCCCAAGCTAAATCGAAACTTAGACCTGAAACTACGGAGTCCGCCAGCTGGACATCAGCATCGGCGAGCAAGTTCCTTCAGAGAGCGTCTCCAAGCTAAATCGATCCCTAGACTCCGTATAGCTATACTAATATAGTATATATAATTATATATGAGTCAAATCAATGAAAATCAGCAAACCTTTGTAAATCACCATTTTTAAATTTATCCGAACTTTTTTTTCTGATAGTACATCCCTCTAAGGAAAAAGACGTCCAATGCCCATCCAAAAGCTGTCTTTAAGATGAAAGATATCTGTAAGAGCTCTTTGAGGTGGTTATTGGACATCATTTAGGAGGTATTTTTTACTGCAATTATAAAAATAGTTCAGAGCCAAATTTATAGCCCTCTATATGTACTAGATTGTGCAGGAGAATTTCTGAAAATCGTAAAAAAGTCGTTTTTTCAGCAATTATCAAAAAATTTCCTAGAGCGTTCTTCTCAATCGGTTGGAGCGTGTGATATCTTATTTTCTTTGTTTTTTCATCTACTATGCTGAAAAAAATAGAACGGGCTGATAAAAAATTAATCACACTTTGTGCCACAAGAAACGTGTTGCCCAATTTTTGTAATATTTTGGCATTATTTAGGCAGCCAAATCGATATTGAAATTTTGAGATTTCAATTTCTAATCGGTTCCATTTTGTTCGTTTTGAAAAAACGTTAATTTTTTTTACAACTGCATTTTGATGCAATAGAAGCTAAGATATTTAAAGTTAAAGATACCCATCTTTTGAAAAATAGCTAAATTCGACCCTTTATAGCTTTTTTTTGCCTGAACCAAAATGGATGCAACTTACCAGAAATCTTCTTTCAACCTTCCCAAATAAGTATCAATCAAAAATACTATGTTGTTTTTCCGTCTTATTGAGCAGTGACCTTTTTTTTTAGTGTCATTGTACAACTTTTTTAGTACTTTTTTTATTAAAGTTATTTTATTAAACAGCAGTAATTGTTCGTACGAACGTAATTTTATTTTTCTTTTTTTCTTTTCTTAATGAATTCATTTGTAATACATATTATAAATAAGATTTATATTTAGTATGTATGAAATATGCCATCGAGATCATATATTCAAAAAGAACAATTTCCATAATTTTGACTTCAAATTATAATTAATTCCATGCTTCTATTAATAATATTGATTTAAAATTCTTTTTTTTAATTAGAATTTGGTATAAAAATGTTACAAACTCGGATTTCATGAATCGTATGTGATTTGCATTATTTTATAATAAAATTTCTATTAATTTTTTTTATTTTTCTGCTCAATTCTCCATTTTCTATTGCAATTCTTATACGTTAAAAGTTACAGACTGATTTAATCTTACAAAATAATTGTTAAACGGGAATTCAATTATAACTTTTAAGAATAAATTATTATTATTAAATATTCATTATAAATGCGTTGAAAGTTACAACACTTATTTGACGGTACATTCTTAGCTTAGAAGTAAAAACTATACAGTATGAAACGAGGAGGAGTTCTTGAATGCACTACGTAATACTATTTTAGTAATTTGAGAAGAAAGTGTTCCGATTCATACGCACTTCATTCAAAACCTATAAGGAGTCAATTAAAAATAATTACACTAGAAACGTATGAAAATGTAAAAAATATCAAGCTAATTCCTGGAGATATATTGTGTTTACAGTGTGCTATAAAAGCTAATTCTGAAAGGCAGCTTAGTTCTCCACAACATGTTGAATTACAACCTCGTGAAAACAATTCTGAACCTATTGAAAGTAAATCTGATCAAATAGAATCCGATGGCTCTGAATTTAGCACTGGGAGTCAGTCACGCAAGAGACTTAGTACTAAAAGAGATTGACCAAATGCAAAAAAAAATTATCAAAGCTATACAATTCAATTAAAACCGTTACTGGTACACGTGACTTTCACTGCTGCATACCAACAGAAAACAAATATTTAATTTTTAAAAACACGTCGACTGATCAAAAAAGTCTAACAGTACAGATAATATAATTAAAAGTATAGATAATTTGATAAATTTTAAAAAATGTACATTTTTAATAAATACAATGTTTAACAATTTCGAACTGACACGGGCAAATTAGAACTCGCGCCCTCGAGCAGCCTTGTCTTGGGAATCAAGAACAGTCGTACCTCGACGTAAAGAAACCAATGCCTTAATCACTTGAAACAAGAACAGATCTTATTTTATAAATTTCTTTATGCACCGAGGAATATGTAAACCTCTCAACTTTTTAGACCAAACACCAAATTTTGTAAGTAACATTGTATTAACATTTTGCACAATTTTTTTTTTTTTTTTTTAGAGGAGGGAGGAAATCTTTAATAGACCGTCAGGGGGCAGGCCCCCTGGTGTGTGGGACTCTCCGGCACCAAAGGTGCCGGCCTACCCACTAAAACCTAACCCCCTTGATGCACGCCCGCCGATTGAGCCCCGTAGTTAAAAACTGCAGACTAGAGTCGGCGGGAGTGCATCAAGGGGACCTCCTCCCCCTGGCTCTACACCCCGCCCCTGAACCCGCTGTTAGGCATTATTTCGGGGAGGGAACCAGGGTGATTGCCATCGGGGCACTACTTCCTTAAAACTTCCTGCTTATGTTATCGCTTCAGAATATCCTCGGCGAAGTTGGCCCTCCCCCAGCTCTCTATGCTGGCGAGCATGACCGGGACGATGCCTTCCGGAGTTACCCTTCAGACATCGTCTTCCAGTCTGTCTCCCGTTGCCACCGCCTACATACCAAAAAAGTACGGTGGGCGTCGTCTTTGGCGGACTCACAGTATATACAACTGGGGTCCGCACCATTTTGCACTATAGGTTAAATAATAATTTCAAGATTAAGGGGGGTGCCCACTTTTAACTTTTCAAAAAATTGATTTTTTTTATTTCATATTTTCATAGCAAATATTCTTAAGAATATTTTTCTGCAAACTGGGTATTAAAATTCGCCATCGTTCCAAAGCTTTAGACAAAAAGGGTATTCCGCATAAAGATAGGTAAAATGCCCTCAATTTTTTTTTTTTTTTAATAGTTTGAATATACATCTTGGGTACTAAAAGAGTGGGTAACACTGTTTATTTGCGCCAAAATGCTCCCCCCTCCTGTAGAAGGCCGAAAATCCTATTTTTTTGCAATTTGCCTTTTTCTTGGTGGTTTTTGATTTAATCCTTTTAAAAAAATCATGTATATTGACATGATGACAGTAATTTTTTTGGAGATTATCAGAGCCTATTATCCTTCAGAAAAAAATTCTTAAAATTTTTAAATTTGATTTTACTATCAAAATAAAATCAGAATTTTAGTTTTTTTGTTGTATTAAATACTATTTTTATGAATTTTTTCAAATTTTTTGATTTGGTGCGCCATACCGAAAAAAATATTTTTTTTATTTTTTCGTCAATTTTGAACTATTTTTTCGTGTACAAGCATCATTAATATATTTAACAACTTTTTTATATTTCCAGATATATGTACTTTTAGTGTATATTCTCTTTCTCATAATGTTTTTTCATTTTCTGATAAATACGCGATTTTTTTTTAATTTTGAGTTATTTTTTAATTATTTTTCTCTATATATTTATTTATTAATTTATCGTTTCTGTCTTTTTTTTAATTCAGATAAGTTGTACATTTTATTAATCTTAGAGAATAAAATTAAATGAAATAAGATAAAAATATTCAAGTAAGTAAGAAATTTTTCATATTAGATTTTTGCTTAATTTTATTAAATTGAAAAATGCCTGATGATATGGTTAAAATAATAATTGATTCAATGATTTGTTCTTCCGCGGTGTTGTAGACTATCTTGCGGTCGTCTAGGTAATCGTCGATTAGGCGGAGCAGATACAGGGGTACCCGAAAGTTGTCCTTCAGAGCGCACAGAATATCTGGCCATCTAACCGAGTTAAATGCATTTTTAACATCCAACGTCACGAGCATAACCAGAGGGCGTGCCCTGTGACATACTTCTCTGGTTTTGTTAACCGCGTCAATGACTTCGCGAATCGCGTCTACCGTCGACCTACACTCCGGAAACCGTACTGTTACTCCGAAAAATCCCCGGCATTCGTGATTGCCCTCAACAGTCGCGGCTTGATCAGCAGTTCCAGCATTTTTCCGGCAGTGTCGAGTAAGCCGAGTGGTCGGTATGCTGAGGGAGAGGCTGGATCTCATTTACCCTTGCTGATTAGCACCAGTCGTGTGACCTTCCATCTGTTGCAGAAGACACCCATCCCAGACAGACATGTGTGCATCTGGAGAAGGATTTCAGGCCTTGCCTTTGCGACCACTTTCATCACTTCTCCAGGGATACCGTCTGGTCCAGGGGCCTTTCCGTTTTTCATTGAATCTACTGCTTTCTGTACTTCTTCAACGGTGAATTCTGGTACTTCGTTCAGTTCCTCGTTTCTCGCCTGCTTTTCTCTGGTAGGGTGAGTTGGGAAGAGGACGTCTAAGACATTCTCCATGACTCTTTTTTCCATAGTGGCAGATATGCCGCGCTTACCCAGAGCTCGCGTTACAATTTTGTAGCCCTTGCCTCATGGGTCCGCGTCAATGATTTCGCATAATTCCTTCCACCGCGCCTTGTTTGACTCAGCAATCGATGTTTTGAGTCTCTTGCGCACTTCTTTATGTTGCTTAGATAGACTATTCGCTTCATCTTTGTTTCTATGCCTTTAGGCAAGTCGTCTTAGTTTGAGGTACTCTCGCCTGAGGTTTGCAATGTGGTCCGTCCACCAGTACATTGGTTGTTTATTGCCTACACATGCTTTTTTTGGCATCGACTTGTCACATGTCTTACTTATCAAGCACATCGTTTGTTCGGCCAGATATTCCGCTTGTGTCCTTCCCGCCAGGTCCTGTGGTACTTCCTCCAGCGGGGCTGTTGCGTTTCCTAGCGCTTCTTCTAATGTTTGGCGGTCTAGCCGCTTGATGTCCCATCTCGATGATGGTTTTTTTGGGGTGTTAGCCGATCTTCTGTTGTCTTGAATTTCAAACGTGATGTGTTGATGATCGCTGCCTGAGTATTCCTCACTTACTTTCCAATCAACTACTTTATTAATCATTGATTCCGGTACGAGAGTTACGTCCGGAATGGAACCCCCGTATCCTGGCCTTCTGTAAGTCTTTGTGGTACCAAGGTTTGCCACAGTCAGTCCAGTCCTGGCAGCCATTTCTAGTATTTGCCTTCCTCTTTTGTTCGTCTTGGGCATTCCCCATTCGAAAGCTCGTGCATTGAAGTCTCCTGCGACAATGACCTGTCCGTGTAAGGTCCGCGTGACGTCTTCTAGGTGTTCCAATGCTTCCTGATATCCTTGTACGTTTAGGTTTAGGGAAATATATAAACTTACGAATGTTATATTTCCTACTTTGACTAGTACAAAATCGTCGTATGCTGCGCTAACCTTCCTGTGGTTTAGTTGGTTTGCGTGAATCCAGATCGCAGAGGTACCTTTTTTGTTGGTAAACCACTGCGGGGACTTCGGTGCCCTATATTGTTCGCTCAGTATTGTGATTTCAGCCCCTGCTTCCTTTATTATTTGAGGTAGGAGCAGTTGAGCAGTTTTACTACGATTCAGGTTCCCTTGTAGTACCTTCGTCATCTTGGTTTCTTTCTTTGCGGTATCGCTGCCCGGTAGGCGCTACATTTCCAATTTCCAGCGATGTGCGCTTACCTTTCAGCTGGTTCGTTTAGATCCTGGCAGAGGAAGCAGTGCAGCTGTTGATTGCACTCTTTCCCCTTGTGTCCCTTTGGGAACGAGAAATAACGGCGGGAGTAGCGCAAGGCTCTATCATTGGTCCGGACCTGTGGAACGCGCTATACGACGGATTGCTCAGAATGGAGATGCCGGACGTATGTTTCCTCGTGGGGTACGCGGACGACGTCGCAGCCGTAATCACCGCGCGAAATACGAACGTGGCGGAATATCGGCTAGAACATGTAATGATAACGGTCGATTCGTGGATGACGAAACGCGGTCTCCAATTAGCATTGGCTAAAACGGAGGTAATACTTTTGACTAGGCAGAGAATAGATACGACAGCCGAATTCAAAGTAGGAACGGAGACGGTGAGAGCCGGTGCGGTAGCCAAGTACCTGGGAGTACTCCTGGATATAAAGCTGTCGTTCCGCGCTGATCTTGAATCGACGGCGAGAAAGGTGGAGCAGAAGGTCGCCGCGTTAAGCCGAATTATGGTAAATGTAGGAGGGCTGAGAAGCGCGATCCATCGGCTGCTTATGAGCACAACGCACTCGGTGCTGCTCTACGGCGCAGAAACGTGGGCGGGCGACAAGAGGAAAAATCGTAAGATCTTCACGGCCGTGCAAAGGAGAGATGCGCTGCGGATTGCGAGTGCCTACCGGATGGTATCGGAAGGCACGGTCTTTGAAATCACCGGCGTGATCCCATTGGATCTACTGGCTATCGAGCGGAAACGGATTTACGAAACGACGACGGGAAGAGCGGAGGCGACGACGTGCGGACGCGAAATCACAATAACCTCGTGGCAGGAGAGATAAGACGTAGAACCGAAGGATAGGTGGACTCACCGATTGATTCGGGAACACGGGAACGTGAACTTTTACTTGACGCAGTTTTGAAGTGGTCATGGGTACTTACACACTACCTCGCGAGGATGGGCAAAGTCCGCACACCGACGTGCATGTACTGCGGAGACGGAAACGACGACGCGGAACACACATTTTTCAAATGTTCGAGATGGGCCGAAAAACTAAAAAGGCTAGAAACCGTGATGGAAGCTTTAACACCGGAAAATGTAATTAGTAGAATATATAAGGACGCCGAGTCGTGGAACACCGTGACCGCTTACGTTACGAAAATTCTCGTAAGTAAACGGGAAGACGGACACCTCGATGCATAAAGTCGAGATTAAATAAGGACGAGCGGAAGACCGCGAAACCAGCTCCCCCGCCCCGAAGTAATGCGAAAGTGGTCCCGGGCCGGGTTCTGGGAGGGAAAGGAGGTGGAGGTTTAGTGGGTAGTACTGTAAGGGACCCTGGAATCCGCAACTAGGACACCAGGGAGCCTTTCAGGTGAGCCCCACACACGGTTGTGATTCGCACATCACTTCTATGGTGCGTAAATATATTCCTCAAATCCTCGAAAAAAAAAAAAAATTGATTCAAAGATTAATTTGTTTTTTATTGGATTTGAAAATATTCTTATTATTATATTGATATTTATGTAAATATAGAATTTCTTAATTTTAATATTACATAACCATTTTTTGTATTTACACTACTAATTATCCATTTTAAAATGTAATACGTATAATTTTAAACAATCATTCTACACCAAGAACTAATCACTTAAATTTTATCATTTATTTATTATTTTTCTTAAGATTTAATGGTTATATAAAAGATAATTGATCTCGTTTTCCTTTTAAAGCAGGCATTAAAACTTTAAATTCTTGTCATTCTATGAAATCTTTTACATCTCTAAATCTACGATCGAAAATAAAAACCATCTCCTTTTTTTAATACGCTGCTTATTCCATGTGGATCTTTCAATACTTGTTGAAGAATTTGAGCATCATTAAGCTTTCCTTCAAATAGCCCAG
>JAWWEO010020150.1:0-11189 GCA_035582975.1 Ormyrus labotus | reverse complement strand
GCGGAAATGATTGCCACCATATTCGTCTCCGATTTCATCACTCGATTCGGTTGCCCCGAGATTATCAAAACCGACCAGGGTAGCAATTTCCAGAGCGCCCTATTAGCAAAGGTCGCAAAAATCTTCAGAATTGGCCAACTCCGCTCCACAGCGTTTCATCCCCAATCCATGGGTTCCCTCGAGAGAAGCCATCATTCGCTGGTCGAGTATTTGAAAATGTTCTCCAGCAAAACCGACTGGGACTGTTGGATCCGGATGGCTATCTTCTCATATAACACTTCCATCCACTCTGCGCACGGTTATACCCCCCACGAACTCATATTTGGCCGGAAGGCTCGACTGCCCTCGGAATTCGAAACTCGAGACGTGGGGAAAACCTACGAAATTCATCTAGATGAATTAATTTTTAAACTAAATGACACACAAAGGGGCGCGCGTGAACGATTATTAGAAGCCAAAGAAAAATCTAAACGCTATTACGATCGCAAATTGAACCCCAAAACCTTTTTCGTGGGCGAAGACGTATTTTTGCTGAAAGAACCCCGAGTCGGGAAATTCGATGAGCAATACTCCGGCCGATACCGAATACTAGACTTAATCGATGATCGGAATGTAAAAATAGACTTAGGTAACGGCAGAACCAAGGTGGTTCATGTAGACAAGCTAAAGCATGCTTATGTGCGTGCCGATTCCATGTAAAATCTTTGTATTTGTTTGATGAATAAAAACCTAGATAAATAAGGGGACAGGAGAGGAACAAATGCGGAGCTAAGAAGATTCAGCATTTGAGAACAAAATCGGAACAAAACAGACCTTAGCTTCGCATGGGAAGAGCCTCATGGAACGGAGCGAGGATGGGGCTCCTTTCCCCCTTATTTATCAATTTGAAATTCAATTACCGATGTTTCCCTTTTATTTTGAAGTTTTGCGACCCATTTCCCCTCTATTTATCAATTTGAAATTCAAATACCGATGCTGCTCGTTATTTTGATGTTTCTGGACCAATTTCCCCCTTATTTATCAATTTGAAATTCAATTACCAATGCTGCCTTTTATTTTAAAGCTTTGGGACCAATTTCCCCTTTATTTACCAATTGGAAATTCCAATACAGATGCTTCCCCTTTATTTTGAAGTTTTGGGACCAATTTCTCCTTTATTTATCCATTTGAAATTCAAACACCAATGCTTCCCCTTATTTAAAGTTTTGGGACTAATTTTCCCCTTACTTATCAATTTAAATTTCCCTAGAATTAACATTCAACAATTAGATTTCCCCTTACTCGTTATAAAACAATTCCCTATTTACAATTTCAAAAATCGAGATCTATTGCAGCTTTTCCGAAAGTTTAAAACTAAATATTGCACGGAATCAATCTTATTAATTAATAAATATATTGCACGAAAGTCCATTCTTGTAAAAATATTGCACCGAATCAATCTTATTAATTAATATCGCAAAAAAAGGTCAGTTTGGTACAAATATTGCACAACCTCAATACCACTGAACCGCAAAAACCCGATTCCTGTTCCTCGGTCCGGTCCGAAAAACCGACGTTTCGTCCGTAGACCGGGAATCCGCGATCGCGCCTTATGACCGAGCCCTAAGGAATCACGGAGGGGGGTAACCTCCTTCTTGTCGAACGCGCTCGTTCAACTCGGCCATTTTGGCTGTCGACTCCGCCCCGACCTGATCTCCACAAACCAACAAAGAAAACCCGGAATCAAAGAGTCATGGATCCACAGTAAGTTTTAAATTCTATTCTTTCTCCCGCCGGCCTATATACTATTCTTCTTCTCCGCGCTATAACCCATACTTCCTTTTTTTTCCAGACCTCCTTTTCATCACGAGGAGCAGGTCTTTGCGGAGTTAATGCCCCCCCCCCCCTTACTTCGGGCCGGTGCTAGCTCCTGCGGATGCTTTAGGACCAAGGCAGGTCCTGTACATGCAGCCAGCAGTTCTGGCTCCCGTACAACCAATTGTAAGAGGGAGCCCTCCCCCTCCCCCAGGACTGTCTATGGACCTGGAGGAGGTCGGACCATACACGTACACGGACACGGACGCCAAGCGTCTAGCACGCGCCTCCAGAAGCAGAGTTGACAAGAGGTACGACGCCGTGACCAGGACGTCCCACTCCTCTACGCTTTTTTTCTCGGCGCCAGACGGATCTAGTTGGCGCTGCCGAGATTGTCTGGAGGATGTGGCAGCCACGTGGCAGGCCAAGACTACCCACATCGTGGGGCTGACCTCGACCCTTCCACAATGTGTCTGTCCAGGCTGTGGAGGGAATCCGGCTGACATTAGACAGGCAGATCAATGCCCAGGATGCTTGGTGGTATTCCTGGCCAAGCGAAGGGAGGTAGAAGAAGGGAATGTATATGCTTCCCTCAGTTTGTAAGAAGATAGTTCTTCGCTTTCATTGTTTGGGCTGCCAGAACCTGACCAGGGACCAAGGGCCGATTATTACAATTTATATTTTTTCTTATAAACTTTTATATGTAGCTATGTAAGCGTTCTCCGTTTTATATATATTTTGTACTTAGTCTTTAAGTAATAAATAAGCTTTTCTTTCAACTTAATTTCCCATGCACCTTTTTTTCTCACCCTTTTTACACCTTTATAAAAATAAGTTCATAATACTGCTTTTGCTCTACCAATATTTTTTGTCGAAATCATCATCAGATCGCCCATGACGATGGGCAGGTGGTGTCCTTGGTAGTTTTCGGAGTATATTTGTTGAAGAAACTTGAGGTGGCTATCTCTAAATACCAGATCGACGTTGACGATGTCTAGGTGTTGCGCGCCGTTGTTTTCGGGGTCTAGGTATCAATTCACCTTGAGATGCTTATCTCTATGTACCGAGTAACCGATAACGTTGTCCAAGTAGTGCGTTCCGCAGTAGTTGGAGCCTAGATACCGATTGGACTTATGAAGACTATGTTCAAATGTTAGAAATATAGACCGTTACCTAGAAATCACCATCGGCGAGCAAGTGCCTCGAAAGTGAATCGACACCTAGACTCCGAAAACTACGGAAGGCACCCCCTGGGCATCATCATCAGCGAACTGGGACTTGAAGATAATCACCTCAAGCTAAATCGACACCTAGACCTAGAAAACTAAGGAGCGCGCCACCTATACATCATCATCGGCGACCAAGTACCGTCAGACAGCGTCTACAAGGTGTATCGATACTTAGATCAAGACAACTATGGAGCACACAGAAAAGTTCTATATGCCTTGCAAGGGCCGTGCACGGGTGCCGTGAGAGGGCCGGACGTGCACCAACGGCTGCCGCGTCCGGCAGCGTAAAGTACCGGCCCATTAACCAGAAGGTGTTTGGTTCGACCCCGGTCCCCAGCAAAAACTGACTTTGCGACACCACTGTATTTTTTTTTATTTAATGCCTTTAAGCTTCAAGCGAAGCTTATTTTGCATTTCTTACATAAGAAAAAATACATACATGTTAATCTATATGTATATATATATACATGAAATTGACATTATTGTTCACAAAAGAGATTTTTTTATATAAATAATTCGCTTTTATATTTTTGTTGGCCTCGGCAATTACACATTCGATATTAAGTAGTGGTGCAAACTTAATTTTCTTTAGCTCTATCATAAGTTGTGCTCTTTGTATTTCATAAGTTGTAAATTTAAGTTCACTTCCGCATAGACAGCTCGCACTATTAACAATATTTATCCTTGCTAATGATGCAGCTAAATTATAGTGGTTTGCTATACATCTATTTATAGTACACCACTGCATTTATTTACAAGTAATCTAATAACAAAGCTCAGGTGGTTCGGAAGTCAACTTTATAAGCCGTTTGTCCCGTCATGATTTGACAAGCCGCAAGGTAGCACGTAAAAGTCAACGTTAAATAAGTTAAAAAAAATGATCATATAAGGAAGTTGTAAGTATATGTAACTCGAAGATTAGTCCTTCTACATATAAATATACGTTAAATCCCAAAGCTTCATTTTTAAATTACGAAATGACAAAAATTTTATTATTTACATTGAATGTTAATGTTTGAAAAAATTGATGGCTTATTAATTAACACAAACCTTGCCTCCAGTAACTGAGAAATTGGCAAAAATACAATATTTCTCATTTTTATGTCCTGTGTAAGTTTTCAAGCATTTTCCTTTACTGTAGTCCCACAGTTTTAAAGTATTATCTAGAGTGGCTGCTAAAATGTATTTTCCGTTAGGTGAAAATTTAACAAATGATACTGGCGGATTATCATCATCTATTAATGTTTTTAAACATTGTCCGGATGCTGTATCCCAGATTCGGCTATATTTTTAATATATATATATATATATATATTTATGAATATTAAAATTTGATTAAAAATAAAATTAATGTGAGTTATAATAATATTACCATAATCCATCATAACTACTAGATACTATTAAAGAACCATCTCTATTAAAATGTACAGCACTAACAGGATCAGAATGCGCTGGTAGCGTTTTCAAACATTTTCCAGTTCTCACGTCCCATATTCTGACACTTTCATCAAACTGTACAAATATTGAAAATAAGTAAATAAATTAAATACGTTATTATAATCAAGAAACTAACTTACCGATCCTGATACAATTAGATTTGATTGAGGGTTAAAATTGCAGCAAAATACATAATTGCTATGTCCTTTAAGAGTTTTGAGACACTTCCCCTAAAATTGTAAGTCTTGTTAATTAAATCAAATTAATTATTTATAATTAAAGAAATTAACAAATAAAATGAAACTTACGGAGCTTAATTCCCAAATCTTTAAAGTTTTGTCATCGGAAGCTGAAACTAGTAGTCTACTATCACTGGACCAAGCAACATCCGATATACCTAATTTATGGCCTGCTATTTCTTTTTCAAATTTTCCGTCATAAGATCCCCATATTTTAATGAGTTTGTCAGCAGCTAAATTGATTGTAAATATCAAATATATAAAATTAGAATTTTAAAATCATAAAAATTTAAAAATAATACATTTTTTATTAAAATCAGATATGTCATTAAAATCGTATCTTTTATTTTATAGAATTGAAAATACTTGGTCAGTTACCGACCCAGAGATTCTGATCTGAAAGAATCTTTTGACATGTAAAAACTAAATTGAATTCAGAACTTTTTCAAAAAGCTGACCATTAAGGACGTTCACACGCTACAGTGATTTTTAACTTAGAATAGTTATCTATTAGTACATTATGCACCTAGGAAGCGAAAGTAAAGAATGTCTCAGATTGATAAATTGATATATTATAGTACAAATTTTAGGAAAATTTGAAGAAATTGCAATTATCGTATGAACGTCCTTAAGCTTTCGAAAAAGCCAAAAAGTGTATCGATTAGGCGAGTAAAATCAACTATTGATAAAACTGGTTCGTACAAGAACGGGCTCCATTTCGTATCGAATCGAAAATCGAACGCAAAATATGATGAATTATAAGTCTGTACATAACTGTTGCCTCCCATGGTCCAGTTACGCGCCAGAACTCAACATTATATTTAAGTCCTTTATAATAAATAAAATAAACTAATTGAAAATCAACTTTGTCGCTTGAATTTTTTTATATCCATTTGCTAACTTCCATATTGTGTGACAAAATGCGGAAGAGTAAGAATATTATAATACTATAATCTTATAACCTATAATATTAATATTATAACAAAGGTTAAACATAAGCAAGTATAACTTTCCCCGTCATACAAATTCTTTCAATCGTTTATAATTATTCTCGTCTTATTATTTCTCTTTTTAAATTAAAAAATTAAGATTTTTCATCTTGCCTTAACCGGCTAGACACCAGCCTGTCTTGTCTTCACTGGCCGAGCACCAGCCTGTCTTGTCTTAACCGGCTAGACACGAGCCTGTCTTGTCTTCACTGGCCGGACACCAGCCTGTGTTGCCTTAACCGGCTGGGCAGCACCCCAATTGTGAGAGGCAAGGGAACTCACGTTAATCAGGCACCCTAAAGGAAACAGAACTTACTACGTCCACGTCGTTGTTTCTGGGTAGATCTAAAAGTAAGGTTTGCACATCTAAAGCAACAGCTTCTTAGTGCTTGTGCAATATTTAACCTTTAATTGACTTTCTTAAGATTACAACGACAAACTCTAAATTATCATTTCTGGCGTTATGTTCTCTGCTCTCTTTGAAATCAGTGTCAGAAATACGGGTTTCCATGGAAAAAGTAACTCTGACCTTCAAATGACCTTGAAAATTAAACGTCAAGATGCTTAATGTCGTTGGTCCCCAAACTTACCCTAACATTTATTCGCCCATAAACCCTCAAAAGTTCATCGAAAACACCTTCTGGAGGTTTTTTTAACATTTCACCTTTATTTCACCTTCTGGAGTGAACCAAATAAAATGAGGTTGGTCAATGGCAATCTTACTGGATATATGGAGATTTCAGCAAACCCAGGTGGCGGGCTTGCCGGTAGAGTCCGCAACTGCTAAGATCTCGATACTCCTCGCTGATGATGACAATATCTACCTTCTGATCTTTTACCATTTTGGACAGCAGATTCTGGGTTACGACACAATGGTGAAGGTTCATTTCCAGCACCTTAGTCATTTTCGTTGGAAGTTGTCTCATGCCGACGCACTGACTGATTTTATGCAGTACACTGCCGTACAGTGCGAGGAAGCTTTTCATAGTCGGACCATACAATTCACCCTGCCGATCCTCAGCTTCCTCTTCGGCATCGGTTTTTCTGCAGCTACTACGTGGAGTAAGACATTAGCAATCTCAGATCCTCTTTAGGACTTCCTGATCTTAATAGCCTCTGGGTCTACTCCAATCACTGTGGCGATAGCTTGTGCCACTTCTTCGGCCGCGGTGGCCTCAATAATGCCTAATATGTTGATTACTTTCTTCTGAGTTAACACATAAACTTCCGCTGACTCCTGCAGGGTAAATTAAATCCCAGCTTGTAATTCAGGGATTCCAGCACCAGGTTTCCTGAGCTCTAGGAGCACTTCACCTGCTCTAGTGTGACTAATACAGGTGGTATTACCTTCCATTTCTTTCAGACTTGGCGTAGCGTAGACCTCCCGTAGGATGTCTACGTATGTCATTCCGCCCAGCGCTTTGGTTTTGATTGCGTGGAGCAATGGTTGCTTTTCGTATCGACCGGCTTACTGCCACTCTCCGTCTTCTTCTGAGGCTGTTTTTTCAGTTTTTGCTGCTGCCGCATCTTCTTCTTTCTCCTAGTCACGGTAGCACTGTCTTAGTTCTCAGACTGAGCTTTTTGCGTTCACTTGAGGAACTGCCGATGTAGATTGCATATCCTTAGCTGCCGTCCTCCTTGACCTTTTCTTCGCCGGCAATTCTGGGGCCAAAGAGCGCTGTCACTCTATTCATCGCTGTTTTATCCGTCAGAAAAGTGGCGACGTTTAGGTTTCCCCATATGTTCCTAGCTGTCTCACTGGTTGCAAAACGCTACGACATGCTATAGCGTATTCCCTCAACGTTCTACCAGTGTTCCTCGCCATGACTTGAAGTTCCTAATGGAGGTTCTTCTTTTCCAAAATAAACCCTCATACCAACGTTTCAATGTCCTGCTGTAGGCGCTTGAAATTATCTTCAGCCTCGTGAACATTGCTTGTAGCTACGCATGCTGCAGAATCCGATCCATCAACCTCTGCAACACTGAGGTATTATATTGTAACATTAAATTTATTACATTTACTTGCCATGTTTTGTTTCTTATTCGGGGTTTCTTGCCCTATATAGTTTTTTTCTGCCTCAATTATTTTATTTCCTCGATGTCCTCTATTGCTAATGAGCATTCCTGTATCCGCCACCTGAGGAGACGCCCGATCCGGGACCAGCAATCCGGTGCACATCGGCGGAGTATGTGTGTGTGCGTGTGTATGTGTGGCAACAGTCAGGGTAGCTGTACTGATGTATTTGTTTTAATGATTCATCGTAACCCCATAAACTTAAACACTGTGACCAGATATCCATGAAATGTACGTTTCCGTATTTACTATAGCCATTAATTACACGGGAAAGTTAAACTTCCACTGTCATATCACTATTTTTAATTGTACGCTTCATAAGTTTTACTACAGGTTTAATTTTTAATTTCATGTAAATAAGCAAACGTATAATCTAATCTTATCTTTATCTGATACGTACTTATTCGCGTGATATTTAATAGCGATTAATTCTTTTGTACTTAAAGTTGAGAGCGATGTTTGACTCAGGTAAAGTTCTGATCTACCAAGACAAACATCGCTTAAGGCCCCAAATTTTCGGAGGCATTTTTAAAAAAATGTCTGCTGGATTTTTCGATGGAGCTCATACCCGCCGATCGTGCTCGAGCATCACGGTGCACCTGATCTCCAGCTAAATTTAGTAAGTACAATAATTGCGCAGAGTGCACGAGTACTGAAAAATTTGACTGTTGCGGGTCTCGCTCGTGAGCCTCAGTGGGGTTTGCCGTGGCTCAATCAGTAAAAGCAAAGAGAATTGATTCGGACTCTGAACTCAAAGGCCCTAGTCACTACCGATCAGAACAAGCAACAAAACACACTGATGTCCTCGTAGCTGTTTAGCACTGTATGGGAGTACAAATAGAGCGACGTTAAATACGAATAAAAAGAAAATTATTAAACATGTTTAAAGTTTAGTACGTTTAATTTTAGTATTCAGTATTTAAAACGTTTATAATTTTATACTAAACTAGTATATTTTTCTTACAGTGTATCGTTAAATGTTACATATCCTTGGCAAAACGAAACAAGCATTTATTTACCTGGTGGTGCAGTAAGTGTAGCGCATCAATTTATAAGATGCGTTCTTCATCAGATGGCTCCTAACGGAATTTTTACGCAAATATTCCAAAGCAATTTGAAAGGTTCGTAAATATTTTTGCTTTCTCAAATAAAAAAATTTATTTTAATAATTTACGGCCGTTCTATAATTTACTTAAATTTGCAATTACATTTACGTTTGAATACTCGCGAACTATTGGTCTTAGAGCGGTCATCGCAAAGGCAACGGGCAATAAACCTTTGCCTTCATTGACCTTCTCTTTCTCGCGGTTATTACTATTATAATAGCGAGTTTTTTTTTGCGCTCTGACCGCGGCACTGTCCGGAAGCACTTAGACGTGTTCTGCAATTTTTTTTTCTGACACGCTATTACTTTCCATACTAAAACTATTTTTATAATTATTAGTATTATTTATGACGTTGAGTGAAATAAAACTTTAATTAAATTAAAGTTAAACCAGCTTCTTTAATCATTCCAAGGTCCTCACGAGTTAGTGCATAGTGCAACGGTACTTTCCGTGACACTGTGCTCATTGTTACCGTTTTAACCGCGTTGATAGATTAAGCTGCGTGGATTGTGCTTCAGCCGACAAATGCGCGAAAATAATAAAAAAAACTTTTTTGAAAGGTTGATTTAACTAAGATACTCTTCTGAACCAATTTACATTTAAAATAAATTATATTTATTTTCGTCTTTTATTCAACGCAAGCGATGAGAATTATCGTAAGGCATACGAATTGCTCGTGTCATCTTACGAAAAGAAACACGCTCTCGCTACGTGACACACCGATGCGATTCTGCTGCTCGGTGCGCGGGTACATACAAGTCTAAAAGAACTAGCTGCACTACAAGATCAGATTCGTCAACATTTAAGCATGCTCGATCACCTTAAAATTCGTCTAGATCCTCAGATCGTCTTCTCGAAAAGGTTCTTCCAAGTGGTCTTCAATTTAAATGGGAAGAGATGTTGGGACTTCATTAGATGCCCATATTCGAGAAACTTTCCGAATTTCTCTCAAATAGTCCACCAATTAAACGTTCTCGAGCGCGATGCAAAGCCCTGCACAACTGAAATTTGGAAACGACAAGCACCTGGTAAAAAATATCAGCGTCAAACGGCCAAGAGACGACCGTTTAAGAGGATTAACATGCTTTGTGTGCAAGGTCGATATGCACTCAATCTTTTGAAGTCGGAATTATTTGAGCTTTGACGTACCTCAGAAATACGAATCGCTCAAGGACAGCGGTATTTACTTTACATGTTTAAATCGCCATCTCACGAGAACATGCAATTTCAGGTCCTGCTATAGGTACAGCAAGCGGCATAACAAATTATTGCATCGAGTTCGTGTGGAAATACAAAACCGTGGCGTAATCCCTCCAAAGCTACCGCGTCAACGGAAACCGATTCGACATGACTAGAGCTTCTTTGTTTCTCTTTTTTGATTGAAACTAGCTTGGCGCAGCTGAGGATGAGTGCCCTCGCTCACATAGATAGCCGCGTCACCGAATTTGTATATATTATACAATAAATTTCTTTACAATACAATATAATCATGCCATGGCTTGCATTTTGCTCGGCACATGTGCTACCACGAATTTTATTACAGAAGCACTTGCATCAAAGCTGCAGCATCGACTTCAGCCATGCTCCGAGACATTTTGTGGTCTAAATACGCTAATGTTTAAAACTCCAGTTTTGGCAAGACCCGACTTCGGCAAACCCTTCACGGTTCAATGTGACGCCAGCAACTTGGCTATCAGAGCTGTCCTAACGCAGGAAAAGGACGATGGCGAACGCCCAATCGTTTATATTAGTCGAGTGCTAACAGCCCCAGAATGTAACTATACTACCAGCGAGAAGGAATGTCTAGCGATCGTGTGAGCAATTAAGAAACTGCGGCCTTATATATAAGGATACCGCTTTACGGTCGTCATGGACAATTTTGCCCTGCGATATCTGCGTAATTTGAAGGATCCAACCGGCAGAATTTCGAACTCCAACAGTGGGATTTCGATGTGAAGTATAGGAAAGGTGCGATTAACCATGTTCCCGATGCCCTCTCACGAATGTTTGAAGGGGAGGAAGATCAAATAGCGGCTTTCTGCGAAACGAGCGATGAATGGTATGTAAGAAGGCGTGCTGAAGTGCAAGACACATCGAAAAAGTTTCCGGAGTGGAAAATTGAAGATGGTTTTCTCTACCGATGAAAAAGAGACCCCCTTCTCGATCCAGTGACGAACAGCGAAAATAAATGGAAACTGGTAGTGCCCAGCGAGTATCAAGATAGAGTGCTCCACGACGCGCATAATGACGTGTCTGCCGGACATATGGGTATGGCCAAAACCTACGAGCGGATCGCTCGCGAATATTTCTGGCCTGGGTTA
>JAWWEO010020149.1:0-11198 GCA_035582975.1 Ormyrus labotus | reverse complement strand
TAAAAAAGGTTTAAAAATGTATTTATAACGTTGTTTAATCGTTTTTAAAGACGTTAAACTACGTCTTTACGTTTCTATAGGGTCCCGTAGACTTTTCTGGCAAAATTTTCGCGGCCAAAATAAATAAAAAAATAAATAAAAAATTTTACACGCTAGAAAAATACGTTTTATGGTACTTTTTATAACGTCTTAAAAACGTTTTTTTATCGTTTTGCTTTATCAGGAATGACTCTTTTTTGTCAATTTAACACCTACGCAGCGTACCAGTCGGGCTAGGCTGAAAGTACCTTCAAAATACAAATATAATACAATGCGCAAAATAACGGGAGTGCCCCCACCCCCCTTTTTGCAGGGAAAAATACACGGGCAAGAGCGCATTTTCGTTTCAGCGCAGTGCGGGTAGTACTAATGAACTTTCCGGGCTCGTTTTACTCTCCGTAGCCCAGGGTTTTTTCGTGAATAAAATTAGTGTCGGCCTGAGAGTCAATGAAAAACATAGGTCTTCTATGCGCGCGCGCGCGCGCGTGTGTGTGTGTGTGTGAAAGTATACGTGGCTTTGGCGAATACCTCAATGGCAATTTTTTAGCGCATTACTCATTCACTATCTTATTTGTTTTTATGCACACTGCACCGATTTAAAAATAAAATCATTTGATAAAACGATCTAATCTTAACAATCTTAACAATCATAATTAACAACAACACTTATCAGCATTATTTAATTTCTGTCTGCTTTTATATAAGTCCACGTAATAGGACTCGCTCGCCAGTTTCAAGCCGCATCTCGAACTATACGTCCGCTTGACCGCGCGTCGAAAGCTATTTTTTTTTAGTATACAGTGAAATTTTTTACCCAGTTATCTATAATGGAGCTGAACTTGTTAACAATTGGAATAGCCGCGGCATTCGTGATGCTCTATTTTTTCTACCAAATGAAACGACACGACTTCAGAAAATGGGGAATTCCTCAGATTGACGAAGTACCGATCCTCGGTATTGTGGGCAACGGTATGATTCGACGACAACACATTACAAAAGTTCTCAGCGATGCGTATAATTTAAACAAAGATGCTAAGTATACTGGTCTGCATGTATTAATGACACCGCTAGTTATCGTGCGAGATCTTGACCTCATCAAAACCGTCCTTGTCAAAGACTTTGATCACTTTACCGATCACCCTACCTTTTCCGCTGACGACGATGTCGAGCCGCTTTTTGGAAAGAGTCTTTTTCAATTACCTGGCGAGAAATGGAAGAGGGTAAGACATATGTTAAGTCCTTCCTTTACGGCCATTAAAATGAAAGCAATGTTTCCTCTAATGGCAAAGGTTGCCGAAAATTTTACAACGAGTGTCGTAGAACTCTCCAAGGACAAAGAAGAAATCGATATTAAAGACACACTCTCAAAGTATACCAATGATGTCATAGCTACTTGTGCATTTGGAATAGAAGTAGATTCTATGAAAGATCCAACGAATGAATTTTATCTCCACGGGAAAGCGTTTAATAAAACTAGCAACTTCGAATCTTTTCTGCTGGTTATAAAAGTTAACTTTATGGCTACATTTCCGCTTATGACCAAATTTTTGGGATTCCGAATGTTTCCCAAACAACTGACAAACTTCTTCGTAAATGTTGTTAAGGACACTGTGAAGGCAAGAGACGAAAAAGGCATAGAGCGCCCAGACATGATGCAATTGATGATGAATGCTCGAGAAAAAACCGATCAGAACATGAACCTGGACGTTGCAGGAATGGCAGCTCAAGCTTTCATATTCTTCGCTACTGGCTTTGAAATTACTTCTTTTCATCTAAGTATCACAGCGTACGAATTAGCAGTTAATCCTAAAGTTCAAGAAAAACTGCAAGCTGAAATAGATGCCATTTATGAAAAAAATAATGGAAAAATTGATTACGATGCACTTTCTCATATGCCATATTTCGATGCGGTCTTTCTAGAGGTATTAAGATTGCATCCTCAGGCTCCTTTTTTAACCAGAGCCTGTACGAAACGTTACGAGTTGCCACCAACCCTGCCAGGTTCAAAACCCTATCAATTAGAAGTCGGAGACCAACTTTTCATTCCTGTCTCAGCCATTCAGCGCGATCCACTGTACTATGAGGAACCAGACAAATTCGACCCAGAAAGATATATGGGAACGAAAGTAACAACAGTTGATCCAATAAATTTAGGGTTTGGAATGGGACCAAGGATGTGCATAGGCAACAAATTTGCAATATTAGATTGTAAAGTACTGCTATTTCATCTGTTAAGGAAGTGCTCTTTTCAGCCTTGTGCAAAAACTGGCATTCCTTTCCGGACTTCACTATGGAAGATAGCACCAGTACCAGTAAATGGTTTTTGGTTGAACATCAAAGAAAGATAAATATTCAATAATATACATATTGTTAGTTATACGAATAGTAATATAATGAAATGTAAATAAAAAGAAATGTAAGCCAAGGGCGCAATTTTTTGTCTAACATGCAATAAAATATTTTTTAATGAAATGTATAAATGAAAGCGCCAGAGAATATGGAAGTTAATTATTAAGCTGTTGTACATAAACAGTTTTTCAAATTCACGATGATTATAAATTCTATTCTGTTTAAGTTTTATTCTATTTATACATATAATAAATATGTTTTTTTATAGAGCTTTTCTAGGCTGCGTTATTTACCTAAAAGGTAATTAACTTATTAAGGGGTTATGTGTGTTTCGCAGACGAAAAAAACACATATTTCTCGAATTTTTTTTTAATATGATAAAAGCAGTATTTTATTTCATTTTTAAGCATCTGTTATGCTTAAAATTTAAATGGAAAATTAATTAAAAAAGCTAAACCTTGAACTATATTTTGAAAAATTTTCATGAAGAAATCATAAAAATTAAGCCGCTGAGACCTCGTTTCCGGAGACTTCTTAAAAAACATGTCCTCGCGTTGGTCATGATAACTCTTGATAAGTTTAACTGAAATCAAAAAATTAATTTTTTTCTGAGGCTTCTTGAAAATATGTCCTTACGTTGGCCATGATAACACTAGATAAGTTTATCTGAAATCAAAAAATCAAATTTTTTCTAAGACTTCTTGAAAAAAATGTCCTCGCGGTGGTCATGATAACTCTTGATAAGTTTATCTGAAATCAAAAAATTAAATTTTTTTCTGTTAGTAGGGTTGAATTTAGATTTATAAAAAAATTGAAATTTTAATTTCTGATGCAGTTTTATGCAAAAAAGTACGATTTTCGGTAAAATTTGCACCACATATTGATTCGTAACAAAGACTGTGATCGAAGAAAAAAAACCCTACGCTCACCTTCGAGAAAATCCTATCTAGAGGAAGCGTGCAAAATTTCAATAAGATCGAAGCATTAGTTTTTGAAAAATCGTGACCACCAACTTTGAAATTATAGTTTTGAGAAACCCGCGATTAAATTCCAGCCCCGTAAATCCAAGGTTCTGCTGGAGCTGCTATGTCCAGAGTATCCTTTTGTTTCTGCTTGCGACGAATACTCATCTCTCGAGAGCCAACCTCAGCTATTTTCTCGACCATAAGTACACGGTATTTATTCATTTATAAACCGTGCAAAAACAGTAAAAGAGCTGAGATGCTTTCGTTGAAAGCAGAAGGAGCGATCAATGCAGCATTTTCACTTATTTTTGATCCAGCAGAAAGTATTTTTGGAGTGACTTTCCAACCTTCTAATAATAACTTCTTTTCTCACGACTGTTGCAATAATAATGAAAAAGTACAGACCTTCCTAAAATGTAATATTATTTTAGTGAATATTCCATTAATAAATAGGTAGTCTCACAAAAGCTATATTAATTACTTTTTATAAATATTAATGATACTATCTTTATTCTATTCAGTGAATATTTAATAATTTATGGTTATCTATTATACATATATTAATTGATATAGCTACCCTTTTGAAAGTGTCTTATAATAACCGATAAAATTGAGTCCATTTAAAGGGTTTTAATGTGTGTATATTTGCAGCTGGAATGACCCCATTTTATAACTTTTTTATAAGTTCTTTGAATTGGATATCGGGTATGTAGCTAGATTAGGGAGACAAGTAAATTGCAGAACTGAACTTTCCGCGCAGGATCTTCAGTTTAGCATCTATTAAAGTAGCAGAGAGGTATAGGAATTATTTTAGACTAACAATTGGCTGGTTAGAAAAGCAGTAAAGTGTCATCGACCAACTTTTAAATGTTATTTAGTTTTACAAATAATTAATTCATTCCTGTACATTCTACAGTAAATTAATTTTTTAAAAAAGGATATGACATTGACTAACAAACTAATTAATTTTTCTATTACATATTTCATTTATTTTCTATGAAAATACCCGTATTAAAATGTAATATTATACACATCTTGAACTCAATTAAAACTTGATTCACTTAAAATATACTCTACAATATCCTCATAAAATTCAGACAAAAAATGCAACATTAATAACTAAAACTGCAGTATAAAACCAATGCAACAATTTCTTAAACGCACGCACACATTACATCGAAATCTCGCACTCAAACTGCAGCACACTCGGCACTCATCAGTCCCTTTTCGTCTTCTGTTTCAGCCCCAATAACCGCATCGCACTCGTGACTACGAACTTGAGAGCTAAGAATACTGCGAGTGCGACCGCCGCCAGAAAAGCGTAGACGTCCAGAAGGGAAGCCTGCCACCAGGGCAAGTCGACGACCGGCGAACGCAGGGCGTCCTTTCCGTGTCGGTGGATGTACTCTATCCAGAAGGCTGCTGTGTCCATTGGCTTCAGGGGAGTATCTTGGAAAGCTCGGCCTGCCTTCTCGGCGGATTGCCTGGTGTAATGAGATAAATAGCTTTTATTAAACGAGCTATTAAAAATTATGGTGAGCGAAGTCATTTTTGTGCAAGAAATCCGAAGCTACGGAAAGTTTTCGTTATCGACTTACTTATAAATAGGATTGTTGAGTATTTCAAGCACTACTTCGGTTAAACCCTCCTCCGTCACGTTCTTCAGGTCCATTTTTATGGCGAGGTTTCTTCTGGCGTAAGATTCGATATTAAAATGCTGATCGCCAAACAAAGGGAATCCAATCATGGGAACGCCATAATAAATTGACTCTTGCGTTCCCATCAGACCGCCGTGGGTTATGAAAGCTTTGATGTTCTTGTGTTCTGGCGAGATTGACAACGATTAGAATTACTGAACTATCGGAAGCAAATGGCAGTGGACAACTTACTTAAAACCTTGACTTGAGGTAACCAATGGTAAGTGATGACGTTCGAAGGAAGACCTGGGAGCAGTTCTTCCGGCTTGGCGATTTTCATAAGTACTCGAACCGGCGCTATTTTCTTTAATGTTTTGTAGAACGTTTGAATTAAAGACTTTGGGAAGGTCTCGATTCGTACCATTGATCCAAATGAGAAGTAAATGAATCCGTTCTTGCTTTCGTCCAAGAATTTTTCAACTTTCTGTGAAAGAAAAACTTACTTTGATATCTAGATATTATTATTGCAGTAACTTTAGAAGCAAATTTACGCGTAAATAAATTTTAACAGATTTGACTTACAGATGATTATGAAACTTAAATTATATCCTAAGTGGAAAAATTTTCTTTGCCAAACACTGCCAATCCTTTCTGATCAACGCCAAAAATTACGTATTATAGTTATTTCAGACATTTAACAGTGTTAGGCAGTAATAAAAGATTTTACAAGAATTAGCTTTGTTTTACAGTGTTTGGCTGGGCTTAGCAGTATTTCTCAAAGTTTACAGTAAAGAACAGTTTTCACAAAAAATATATAATAGGAAAATATTAGTCTTCCGTAAATATTATAATGTTCACTATTAAACATTGCCAGTACTATGCAAAAAATTTCAAAACATTGTTAATCATTACCGAATAATATCAAACAAAACGTTAAGCTGCGAAATACTGCCAAACTCTGCTAAACGCTGCCAAGTTGTTTACAAACTTTTGTAAAAAATGCTAAATACTGTCTAATGTTACCAAACGTCCGAAATTCTATAGTTATAAGTAGTATGCAGTGTGCCCAAATCTGTCAGTATTTTACAAAGTTTGGTATATTTTCCACTTTCACTAGAGATAAACTGTGTTATTGTTATGAATCAAGATACGCCTTAAATGAAAAGTTTAAAAACTGACTGGCTAAAAAAAGGCGGCCAACTCACTTTCGGCAGCTCGTCGTCATTCTCAACGATGTGCAGGCCGGCAACCGGCACGACAGCAGGAGCCAAGGGCCTGACCCCGTTGAGGGCCGAGTGATAGTTGATCAGAGCCAGGGATATGTCCCTCTGCAGCTCGATGACGTTGGGCGTGTCGGGCCCGAAGACCCGCCTCACCAGCTCGTCCTGCTGGCGCGCATTGTAGTTGAACGAGTGCTTCACGTAGCTGTACATGAGGAAGTTGCTGAGCCTTTCGTAGAAGCTCATGGGTGCTACGGCCTGGGAGAAAATGCTCAGATCCACCGCCAGATTCATCGGGTTGCCCAGAGGCTCGTTCTGCCAGTCGAAGAGGGCCGTCGTCACCACGGCGACCATCGGCACCTTCAGGTGGCGACCCCAAGCCAGATAGCAGTTGGACATGAAAGTCTAAAGAGCGAAGGAGTCTTGTTATTAGATTCGCGAAACGTTTTAATGAACGGAGAGTCGGTTTTTGCTTGTTTACTGAAGGAGAAGAGCGACCGAGCGAGTCATCGGATCGTAGATCTTCTTGGATATTCTTTATAACCAAAAAGAGCTTTAACTTGAGCACTTTTTTGTTCTGTATCTATTTTTATATTTATTATTCTATATTTTTGAAAAAATAACGGACAAAACAAAACGTCTTTCTGGTTAAAGAAAACTTTCCTAAATCTAGATCGATTATCCAGTGACTGACACTTTTCTTCAGAATCGTCGTTAAACGTTTTGATTGATGTATACATTTCTCGATTACAATCAGTTTGATCGAGACTTTAAAAAGCAGATATCATTTATTTTTTGTTATAAAGATTTAATCTGCAAACTCCACATTAATCTTGTTATTAACGACGTTGCCCTTTTTATATAAATAATAACAGAACTTGTTGAAACTTTAAAGTATGATAGATTAGATTATTGTGAACTCACGTACGTTTTTTGAGCATACCTTAGAATACTAAAAAAAAGAGAAATATGAGAAAAATGATAAGCAGTTTAACACATGGTTATATCGATCGGCAGCGATTAAAATAACCTAATAAAACCTGTTACACGGGGATAATTTTTTGATGACAAATAAAAAAAAATATTTGATAATTCAACCCTCAAAGTTTTAACTTATGTAATAATGCTCTTATTAAGATATTAAGGAAAACAACAAAATAGCGGTTATTTTGAAATGCATTGTATGATACAAATAATTATTTATTGACGAAAAATAAAAATCTTCAAATCATTCGGGTATAATGTAATGAAAATGAAGGTAAATCGACTAAACCTCGATAATCAAGGTAACTGCTCAAGACGAAAAGATCCAGGGCAACGTCCTTAATACAATTACTAAACATAAAGTTGAGTAAAGAAACCGTCGTCTATAAGATCTCTACAATTTAAACTGTTTAAAGATTCCATAATTGAGCTCTTGCATGAAAAACTCCATTAGATCCATTAGGTAGGATATTGAAAAATAATAAACACATATATTTTATTTTTTTACTTCAACTTTTATCAACAAAGACATAACGGATTAAAAATTACTATAATCAATGTTAAATCACCACGGCGTAGTATATTTATATTGTGCACAATCGTGACACGAGTTTTCGAAGTGCGATATTTACTAAAAATAATTAAATTGAAGAAAAAAAAGGTCGATTATTTTTTAATATTCTATATCAGGTGGATATAATGAAATAAAAAAAATAATTTCATGCAAGGACCCATTAAAAGTTATCTATAAAAATAAATTGATATTATTCTGCATTTTATTGCAAATTTTATTGCACAAATATTGGACCTATTAATTTTTTATTGATTCGCTTGATCGAGCTAGAAACTGGATTGATAATACTTATGTTGCAGTCTGATTTTTGCACCGACCTCGACGACAACCAGATCGTAGGGCGGATCGGTCGGCGGGTTATCGACCAAATTCCGGAAGATCGGCAAATTCAGCAGCTCGCAGATGGGCTTCCCCATCATGTCCAGCATCCGCGGAATGGAGATGTCGGAGACTCCGTCGAGGAATTCGTAGGAGATGTTGTTGGCGAGGGCAGGCAGCGTCCCGGCGAGGCTGTAATCCGTGTAGTTCGGCAGCTTGACCTTCAGCGGGAAGTGGCTGTAGACGTCGACCTGGTGGCCGCGCGCAGCCAGGCCGCGCATCAGGTGCTCGCTCATGACGAAGTGGCTCCGACCGTGCAGCGGGAACATGCCTAGGATGCGCAGAGCCTCGCCGGTCTGCAGACACAGCAGGAGGTTGGACAGTAGCCACGCGGCGAGCTTCCCAGCTGACCAGGACATCGCCTAGGATCTCTGGAGGACGGTTGCGTGGATTGAACTTTAGATTTTTGCAATCGATTCTAGTTGAAATCTTGTTCACCAATCGAAAAAATAAAATCAAGTAAACTTAAACTTGTTTTTCGTCCCCTCCGCGTTTAACGATTTGTGAAAACTAGATAAATGTAATATTATTTAACCTTTTAGCTGCGGGGATGGTCGATATATCGACCAGCAGTCAGGTCGGGGACTCTACTTGAGGTATCCAGTGATTATATGGGTAAATTTTGCATTTTATAGGAGGTCGATTTGTACTGAAATTTCCCCGCAGCTAAAAGGTTAATATACAGGTGACGAAATTGTGCAAGTGAATGCTAACGAGTCGTAATAGAGAAAATTTACCTTCGTCGTACAATGCGATTTGTGTTCATAATCTTTCTACAATGCATTTTTATAGCTTGCTTTAAAACTGTAAAATCACTGTCACTGATGTAATAAGGAAAATAAAATGTAATACGGCTTTATCTAAAAATATAATGTACTATAGAGTGCGACTGTAATCTACAAGAAACGATCGAGGTTCTTTCATATTTGTGTACTGCTATTATCTGCATAATCTAATATTAAAACTTTAATAAGAAAAATAAGCTTGAAGAAGGAAAATGATATTGAATAGTACTATTTTTAAATTACCATTATGAAAAAACACGCCGTCATAAATTTATGATTTTATGACGAAAGAAAAATATAATTATACTTAGTCATATAATTGTGCGTGCTATTACTGGAAAAGATTTTAGTCTGCAGATAAATGCCCAGTCATTACTACAAGTTAAACATTTTAAAATTTTAAAATAATCATTGTAATTTTTTCTCCATGAAATAAATTGTTATAATTTTTTTTTATCTATATAAACTACTCTTTTTTTCTGAAAAAAGCTGAACATGTTTAGTGCTATTGTATCGTATAGTTTAGTCATTCGTGATTACGACAACTGAAACTGTGCTCTAAAATTGATTTTAACTTAGACAAAAACTAAAAATCTCTTCAATATAGAATTTAAAAATCTTCAATAATTATTAATAAAAATCAAAGTGAAAGCAATTATCAGTTAGTCCCCTCCGTACAACTTATGCCTGAAACATTCTTTTCTAGAATGCGCCGTTTTCAAAATATTCGAGTGCATGAATTAAAATAATCACACGCCTTGTATATACAGCCTTAACGCCTTTTTATGGGTGTCGATCTAATTGGGATTCAATTATTGAAGATTTATGTAATTTTGGGTCGAAGTGTTATATTAACATTATTTGAGTAACTAATTGTTAAAATTCAAAAGTTCAGTTTTCAATTTCAGCCTAATTAGATCAAAATCCGTTAAAATGTTGAAACTGTAGATTATGACAATATTAAAATTTTATAATTTCAAGAGCTAAGTATCAAATGGGCCTAAAAACATTATTTGGACTCGTTTGATCACAATTACATCTACTCATGTATTTTGTTCGTTTATGCATTTTTCATTTGATTGTCAGTTATTTTTTAAACATGTAAGTACACCTTTAACAACTTTGTTGGTTTTAATAATCTTGTTAATCAACTACTCAAATATTGTCAAGAAAGAAAAGCTAATCTTTTATTCCGCATTTACTACCGCTGACTCTTGATGATTTAGCATAATGACTTAGCAAATCTACTACACTCTACGAGAACGACAGGTGATTCATGACTTTTATAGCAAGAAACATCAATAGATCAAATTTCAAGTTTATAAAATCACCGCGCGAATTACTCCTAAGGTAAGGGTGATCGTGAAAATTGACCTACAAAAGTAATTCAGCAGAGGAGGATTCCTGTACGCTGAACCGATTAATTAAAAATCAACTTAAAACTACCTAAAACAAAAATTTATGTTCTTTATACAATTAATTGATTTTAATTCATGATGCTAATTAAATTCTATACGCCAGTCGCTATTCAAATAATTACAATTTTTCTATTAGCAATTTTGAATATCTAATTCTAAATTAATTTTATTTTAATTTAATTTAATTTTAAAAAAATTAGTAAATTTAATTTGTCATTCTGCTGCGATTAAACTATATAATTGATGTATTGTACCTTATTTAACTATAATGGTAAAGAGTCACTATTCTCGTTGCTAATAACTTGAAAAACAATAAACGCACTGTTCAACTATCACAGTAGCATTCAAAAATTTTTTTGTTTTTGCACTTCCGTTTCCATCAATGTAACTATTAGTCTCTAATCGCCTTTAAGTTGATACTGAGGCCGATAAATTACGACTGCTTAACAGAATCTCGACTTCGCGCCAAGAAGATTCTGTTTCCCACTTGAACCGCTTGACTCCCCTCTCGTTCCGCAGTTTGCAAATATGTTTTTGTTACACAAGAATGCTTCATGAGGAAACAACAATTCTACATCAATTACGATACTATTATTATCTTGCAGATGGGTATGTTGCAAACTTATATTCTTAGATAAAAGTTCTATATTACTAGGGGGGCTCCGCCCCCCTGCGCGCTACGCGCGCCAACCCCCCCTAAGTTTTACTCAAAATAGGAATATACGGTAATTGGGACTATTCGGGAATTTGGACTATACGGTAATTGGGACTATTCGGTAATTGGGACAGTTGGATAATTGGGACTGTTCGATAATTGGAACTCTTCGGGAGAGGGGTGAATGGGGTGAA
>JAWWEO010020148.1:0-11202 GCA_035582975.1 Ormyrus labotus | reverse complement strand
TGCATTATTTATTTAAGAGTAAAAACAAGAAAACTAAATTATTTTAATGGAAAATTCCAGAAAGGAGAGAGGAAAGCTTGGGCTGAGCAGGGAAAGTCCCATCATAAAAAATTGTTTGCTCAGGATATCTGATCGGAGTAGCTCTCTTGAGCGTCGGTCTTTCAAAATAACCGTTATGAATTTGAAAATATTATTTTGTTATTAAATGTTTAATAATCTTTCTGTATATTTAACTATATGATTCTATAAATAATTATTGTTCGTTGTATTCCCTTTGCTCTTTGCTGATACTTTTTAAACTATTTTATATTACACGAATAACTTGTTGTTTTTTAATTATATTTATAAAAATGTTTTATTTCTCTATAAAAATCAATATGTTATAGAGTTGATTATTTAATATAGTTTCTAAAGATATTCTTATGTTTATATTTTATAATTAGTTGTTAATATCTATGTGTATAAGTATTTGAATATATCTCTATTATATATATATATATATGTCGGTTGGTTAAGGAAAGGGAACGCTCGTCGTCTGCTAGGATAGCTGTAATTCCTATAGGTTGGTATTAGTTCCGATCGGTACGACAATTTTTGGGGCTGTATTACCACTGTGTCCCTTTGAGTGTAGATATAGTAGGTCGCTTCACCCTAGATTGTGTATGGAGGGTGTTTTAGTTTTAGGGGCTTAGTTGCAGGATATAACAGGACCCAAATATCCTTGAGCCCGGGCTCTCCAAGAAGCTCCTCCAAAAGCTCCCCAATCGCTCTCCGTTCTTCTAGATTAAAGAAATCCATGATGAACTATTTTAATTGTCACTAAAAGTCACGCTTTATATAACTAAAGCGCGAACCTTTAGCGGCGGAGAGAGCCCGTTCCGCGCCCTCCACCTCTTAGCGTCTCCTGGACTTGCTCCATGGTGCCTATTAATCTTTTTTCTCGTTCGATTATTTGCTCCAATATTTTTGGGGTTAATTTGTTTCTCGCGATTCTTTCCCGTAACCGCTTCAAGATCCGGCGCCTTTTATGCTTTGGTGCCATGGTCGTAAGTCCGTAGAATGAAATTTTCCCCGTATTTGATTACTTTCGGTTTCTATCAATGAATACGTACAATTCCCGTATTTCTCATTTATCCGGTACGGTCCTTCATATAGCGCGAGAAATTTGGCAACTATTTTATTTTCCGCCTGTGATAGATAATTTTTTTTTACGAGGACTAAATCGCCTATTTGATACAGTTCCCTCCGCCGCTTGTTGTTATTCTTTTCTGCTCTTAATTTCCCTTTTCTTCGGATCCTCTTTTCGGCTAATACTAATATCTGCTCTATTGGGGTTTGTGAGCCTCCTGGTATATTTAAACACTTCTTCCAAAACCTCGTCAGGTTTTTGTTTAATTGTAGCTCGATTGGGGTGTATTCGATAGTATCATGGTGAATCTCGTTCATACAGTCTTGTATGAATGGGATCCAATTCGTCCACGCTGTATGTTTATTTCTTATAAGCGTCCTAAGAAATCTTCATAATTCGCGGTTAACTCTTTCTACTGTGTTGCTCTGGGGATGCCAGATGGAAGAAAATATCGATATAAAAAAAAAATACGTTTTTATTAAAAACAAAAGAACCATAAGGGCTACGGTAACTTTTTTCTCTGAAATTATAGGTATTTTTATGCTCTTTAAAATGGTCGTTATTCGATTCAAATATCTCAATTCTATCATTAAAAAAAAGTAAAATTAAATTTTTCTAAAATCGAACATTTGCTATAAAACGTGAACAAGTAAGCTAAACAAAAAAATATTTCTTTTGCCGCCATCACAAAAAAAAAAAAAAACAAAAATGAGTCGTGAAAGAAGCAAATCCGTTCGGTAGAAGTTGAGATCTAGGCGTATACACACACGCACACACACATATATATCCATACAGACATTTTCCAAAAATCAATTATTCTTGTTACTAACACCTTAGAATACAATTATAACAGGTTTTTCGAACAACTCCAAAAATTACTATCACAAAGCTTCCTCTAGGAGAAAGCAATAAATAAATAAAATAGTTAATTTGCTAATAATGAAAGGGTGGCTTCCGTCATAGTTGTATATTAGAAAATATATCCCAGAATTACAACAAAATCTGTGACTCAAACACGTGATACTGTCCTTGTAAATTAATTAAAAGCAAATGTAAATACATTTTTTTAGAGAACTCCGTGAGCTATAAAGAATCTATCTATCTAGAATTGATTTCGGCAGCTCCATTTAATCTTTTACTAACAAATAAAAACAAGAAACGCAGTCTACCATCAAATTGCTTATAAATAAAAAATTTCCTGTGTAGTTTTCATTGAGTTTTTATCCAAAAAAATATTTAAAAAAGACGTTTCTTAGTTTTTGCTACTTTTTTAAAATCATTTACAGTAATTTGATGTACGAAGCTCTTTTATACATATTTAATTTTATTTATACAGATAATAATTTTGTCAATTGATATAATTTAATCAAATTGTAAATGCATTCAATATCTGTAGTTGTAACAAAATAATTGCTGATGCATCGAATAATAATTTAATTTCTCAAATCAATTTAATTAAGAATAGTACAATTACTGAGGTATTGTTATAATAAAATTTCATATGCAAATGCTTCAAATGCTGGCCACTTTATAATTAAATGATATGAATTAACCTCTTCTGACCGGCACCATGAGTGCACAAATGAAAATTTTTCTTTTCATGGATCTATTATTGTTTTGCCCTAAAAACTGAAATATACAGACATATATCCCTTAGTATATATATTTTCTTACATAAATGCGTGTCCACATATGTGGACACTAGTTCTATTTGGATTGAAAAATTGCGCGGGAGTCGTTTATATATTCAAAAAATAACCCACTACCGACCCCAACCCCTTTCATCCCACGGGTTAACCGAGTTACTAAAGAAATAATTCACAATAAATATTTTTTATAGCACTTTTAATTTAATAGCGATCGCGATAGATTTTGCTTTCTTCCGACTGCAATTATAATAGGCAAAAATTAATTTTTAATTAAATAATGTGATAGCTTTTCGTAGCATTTTATTCAAAATAGTTTATGCCACCGACGATTTCATAAAAAAAAATGAGTGCACGTCACTCATTTTTCACGTAAATTCAATATTTGTCCACATATGTGGACGTCGGTCAGAAGAGGTTAAATGAAAACGATTTTTAAATGAACGAAAATGACGTGCAACTTCGAATGCATGGCTCTTTTACTTGCCGCTCTTCTACTGGCTTTTCTACTTAACGCAAGAGGATTTTCCATAAAAAATGTGGCGAATGAAAAATCTTTTATGAGAATGCTGTCCCAGATAATCCAGCGGTTAATCCTGGCAGACCGGCGACATGGAGGGACTGAACAATTATTCATATAAAAGCAGCACTTTCTTTGTGAATAATGAATCGTAAAGAACACCTTTTATTAACATGTCCTACGTGCCCGAGTGGCGGTATGATAATCTAGGACCTCTTTAGTAAAGGAATCTTTCAACTATTACAAGTGAAGTATACAATTTAGAAAAATTTAAAAATACTTTTCAGAGAGAATATTTATTAGATTTGCATGAATTTAAAGTTACGAACTAAAAATTTATTGTTTACACATTTAAACAAAAAATCAAGCGTGTTACATTTTTTACTGTCATGCTGAGTTTCCTAAATCAAATAATTTGATGTTTTTAATTTCATTATTTATGTTGAAGTAAAGAATTATTCATTAAAGTTCTCGTTAAATACAATATTTTCTGCTAAGTTTTCACTGCCCAAAACGATGGATTAAACCACTGCAAGTACCGAGAGATGTACTTTCAGAAATTTAATTGAATTTAACACGAATGGTTAAATCATTAAGTTCATGCGACAAATGATAAAGTTTTATAAATAGTGAGTAAAATAAAATTATGAACGTCATTTTCAATTTAACGTTGTGATATAATATTTATTCTATGAATGTCTTTTATTCAGAATTTCGGGGATCAATGCATTGCTTACTAATTTTCGGTTACGATCTTTTTTATTTTAACATAATAAAAACTGCGTAAAGAGAGGTAATAACGCTAAGTGATGACAATTGATAAAAATGGATAGATAATAGGGTAATGACAGAAGGATGAGTTCGAGTGGGTGGAGTAATCAATGAAAGAAAAAGACTGTAATGACGATAGAAGTAGTAAGATGTATGAAAAGAAAAATGGGCTATTAGTTGAAAAAAGAAAAGAAATCGAACTAGAAAAAGTATTGAGAGAAAAGAAAGATATTTGAGATGGGTTTAAATATTTTTTTCACATTACGACTCATTTACGAGTTTATTAGGTTCATAAACATTTTAATTACATATAACTAACATCATTTAAAATTTTACGAAAGCTTATTAGAGTGCTTTGAATCCTACAGTACTTATTAACTAATTAACTAATTTCATGTCAAGGGACTCTCTAATCTTCAATCATTAATACTTTCCTACTATCCAATTACTTCGAACTTTTATGTTCTATCTAAATTATGTATCTGAAATCAAAATAATTTATTTATATCAATCTTTAATACTACATCGTAACAAAATGCAATTTCGTAATTTGTCCTCGTCAGGTTACCCGATTTTCAAGGCCTTTTTTCTAAAAATCCTGTAAGCAAAAGACTTAAAACTTACAATATCTACAATAATTAATTTATGAGAATAAATATTTTATTTAATTAAGAAGTATACAAAATTTATTGTTTCTCTAAAATTAAGTATAAACAATCGATTTCAAATGTAAAGGACGATCATTATCTTGTTACCTGCATTGGTACCGTCAAAAAGCTTTTCTGCCAATTAAGTAACGGTAAATAAATATGAATAGTCGAATTTAGAAGCGAACTATTTCATCGCTATTTTATCGGATTATAACTAAACTGGAAATAGTTAAATACCATCCCAAAATCGCCTACTGAAAACGTGAACTTTCACAGTTGAAAACTATCCACTGAATTTCAAATATTCGGAGCCATTTCTAAACGGAATACTGTCGGCGAAGGTGCACACACATGCAAACAACGCCATTATCAATGCGAAATCGAATCAGCAGGGATCTGCGAGCACGCACACGCGGCATTATTCCTGGGCCTATGACACTCAAGAGACGTAATCGTCGAAGTGCGGCCCGCAAGAGGAGGGAACGCAACTGCTCCCGAGAGAACGAGAGAGAGAGAAAGGGGTGGAGAGACGAAGGAACATACAAAAGGAACACGCAATTGAACGCCAGCGGTAGTAGAGCAATATTCACCACCCTCTCTCTCTCTCTCTCTCTCTCTCTCTCATTAGGGGCCGCTCATTAACGAGCCCAACTTAGTCAGCCCTAAGCGCGTAGGAAGAGTAGACGAGGTCGTCGACGTTAAAGGGGGCGAGGAGATGAAGCGGAAGTGGAAGGCAAGGAGAGAAGGATGCGCGCAAGTTGGATTAAACGCGACGGCGGCACGGTGGCTGCGGAGCGAATGTGAAAATGAGATTGCAGCCGCGGCGCGGCGAGGCGCGGAAAAAGCCCGGGCAAGAGTTTACGGTTTATTTTGGCGCATTCGACTCCGGCCTGTTTGACTCTGTCTGTCCTCTGTATAATTTACGAGCGGCGGAACAAGGAGCAGGGCTTCAATTTGCTTGGTTTTATGGCTCGCTGGGCGGCGAAAAAGATTTTGTTATTTATCTCCGCTGGCGCGGCAGTTTTGCGCCCGCGGATGCAGCTTTCACACCGACGTGGACGTGCGCCTGTGTTTGCTTTAATTCAATTAAAGTGCGACGATGCGCGTGATTTTATTACTGGGATCGCGAATAGATTGTTAATTGAGTGACTCGTGCTCTTATTTAATAAGTGCTTCGAACCCTTATTACGGGAAAAAATTTGGGTAATGTTAAAATTTATTGCAGTTTAAGTGTACGGGAGACCGGGGCTAGTTGACACAGTGGGTAACTAGACACATACATAAAATCTTTGTTTATAAATATTATATCTCTGAGGTAATCACACTGCTTGTTACCTAAACTGCTGCCAGTCTGTGTCTGCAATGCCGAAGTGAAAGCTTCAAATCTCATCAAATAAATAATAAAAATTATTACAAAATTTAATATTTAAGTTATCTTAAAATGTGTTGCGGATAAACTGGTACGAGGGGGGCCAAGGCGACAAATGTGCGTTTTTGGAAATAAAATTGGATTGTTTTGGAAAGGCCGACCAGAGTCTCCGCGCGGAGTTGGCAGGGCAGCTTCGCGGCGTCAGTCCACAGGCTAGGGGCCAACTTTGGGTGTCCCTAGGCCTTCAAGAGACCCCGTGGAGGATCCGCAAGGTTCGTCTTTTGGTTTATGAGGGTCTCAATCGTGCACGGGGAAGCCACAAGGGGCTGAACCGGGGCCGTCAGGCATTAGACAAAAGTCGTCACGAGCGCTAGGGCGATAAGGAATTAGAGATTGCGTCACCGGTTGTATACATAAAAATTGTGTCGCCTCGGGCCCACTCGGCGCGATTTGGGGGCAGAATTCAGCGGTCAAGGAAGAGCCGAAAGCGCCAGCAGATCACTCTGCACTTACCGAGCTCGCGAGACGGTCGTCTAGAAATATAAAAATTGTAATTGAACTTAGTCTTTTGTTAATCAGGATTCGAACCCGAGCCCACTTGGGCAGTGTTGCATCAAGCAATTAAGACTGACGCCTTAATCATTTGAGCCAACGCGTGCCCCTTGAATTCCTTATCAAAAAGGAGTGACTGCACAGCCATCTATTTAATTTTTGTCAATTATATGTCGAAACGATTTTACCAACAGGGCTTAATAATCTGATTCGTCGGACATGTCACCCGTTAATTGACAATCAAAAAGCGAATAAGGCAAACAGTAATAATTTAATTTGATACTAATGAATGATTCAATTTTTTTCATTTAAGAAAGTTAAATATTCAATATACATGATAAGGATTCTGGTAATTACGTACGAAAATTTTTTAATGATGGGTGCAAGGTAGGAGCGCGAAAAGTAATGCGAAAGTTTACGGCCAGTATAAAATTCCTGTAGAAATTTAAAGAAAATATATTTAAATTAATACTTTTACTTTAGTTACATAAGAACTGCCAGTATAATTTATTCTAACTTTATAATATAAATTTGTTATTTCTTGTTTAAAGTTCGTTTGTTAACTATAAAACGTATTTTATACTTCAAAATCTCGCTTCAATCAATACTTCAGTAATTTACGTTGAGCCGATTAAACCCATACTAAATCTAGATTTGTTTCATCGTCTATACTATTTGAATATTAAACAATTGACTTATATAAAAGTTTTGGGTTTGTCGTAACTATTACCGCGTTAAAGTAACCAGTATAATATGCGCACATTAAACTTTTACGAAGGCATTTCACGGGAAGTGCTTCAACTGAGACGTTATATATTTTGCGTATGACATATATCAATTTAAAAGTATGTTTATTTATTCGCCAAATGAGTACGATATTTAAAAAGATAGTATACCTAAAATTGTTTTTATTTAATTCTAATCAGGGGCCACACAACACTTTCTCTGACTTTTAAGTCATAAAATCAATAACAGTTTGATCAAGGTGTTTTTTTTTATTATTAACTTCAAATTATTATTGTAATATTTAATGTCTTACTTACTTTCAATTTACATTATTAAAAACAATATTTTGTATTAAAATACAAAAAGTATTAACTGATTACAAAGATACTATTTTACAAAAAGTGTTAACTGATTACAAAGATTACTATATTACAAAGATATTAAAGGTAACAGCTTTTTTTCCGAAAGTCTGACTCTGACAGTATACATTTATAGCTACAAAAATTTGAAATTTTTCAAAATCGAATTTTTTGTTTCAGAAAGCCACTCACGTAAGCTCTTAACCACACAATGTAATGCTTCAGTAACCACGTTTTCATTCAACGGACTCAGTCAATCGCAAACTTTTCATTCTGGTTTCGACTTCCTTGTTATCAATTTAAGAGGGTATATAAATATAATAAGTATAACAAGAAACTCAGAAATACTGAATTTGAATTATGAGACGTTTAGAACAAAATAAAATCCAATTAGGAACAAAATTAATTGAATAGAAATAATTACTTCCATAAATTAACGGGTTTAATCAGAAATAAAAACATTAATACCAGCATCAATCATATGACCCCTTGAACCTGTGGTAAGCCGTAAAAATTTTATTGTTTAGTCCATTGACATTTATATTTCATTCGCCTATATCTGAATTATGTATGTACTATCTGATATTTTAATTTTACGCGTCGGTACATACGAGTTTGTTTCAAAATTGAAAGAATTCATAAAATTAATAACGAGCATGTAGAGCGAGATAAATTACAAATTTAAATAAAAGATAAAATAGTATTTGAAAGTCAAAACAGATTGTTTACATGTTGTAGGTATTATATTGGCGACCTGACTTTATACTCTGTAAGCTTCGAGCTCTAAGGGAACTTCGAAATATAATAATATAGTTTTATTTACGTTTACATTTTCAAATATAAACTAATCTGTATGCACAGAAAGTTTCTAACAGTGTAATGAACACACACATTTTACAAAAAGAAATAACAAATTGTTTATTATTCTTGTTTTGTTTTAGTTGCTTAGTAAAACTGAAGTAAACAAACAAAAATTAGTGTAAAAGTTGGTAGGATTTTTAGTTCCTTCCTAATATAAAAAACGTTGATTTTGAGATATAAATTTTTTTAATACATAAACTATAAATTATTAAGAGCAATAAAAGTCGCTTTTATTATAGCGGGATTATTATAGGGTGTATTATTATAAAGGAATAATATTATTATAGAGGGAACACTAAAACAAATAAAAACAATTAAATAACATCTATTTTCAATTTTTAATATCTGAAAATATAATCTAAAAGGTTGCGCCTACAGATAGGACCTCTTGTGTTCAATAGAAAATATCTGTCTACTCAAGATCTGCCTATTCAATTCAATATTACATTAATAATGATTCATTTGTATTGTAACTTTGGCAAAAGGTTTTTATATTTAGTTTTTCAATCGCAATATTTCAATAAGGGAAAGATTAAAATAAAAATAATCAAAAAACTTTCCATTTTTGCAATGTAAACACAATTCGCAATTAATGTACAATGAAAATTCAATAAAATTTAAATTTCCGCGAAAAAGTGAAGACAAAGAGCAATATAAATAACATTAAAGCTCAGGTGGTTCGGAAATCACCTTTATAAGTCGTTTGTCCCGTCGCAATTTGGCAAGGCGCAAGATATCATAAAAGTCGACGTTAAATAAGGTAAAAAAAAGCATTATATATTGTATTGTTCACAACAATGAATTGTAGATCAATGGAAGGATTCTATAGCTTCTTATCTACTTAAATTTGTTAAGTTTTTAAACCTTTAATAATTAAAAGCGAAGAGCTTTGAGAATTAAAATAGAAAATAAACAAGGCTATAATAAATCTAATTAAATTTTTAATTTCTAATCTAAAAATTTAATATTTAACTATTAATTATTGATAGCTTAAACCATCTGACACAAAATTGAAGCACTTCGCCGAACAAATAAGTTAAAAAAATAGATTTCAAATTTACAATTTTAACACACTTCTTATGGGTACTACTTTTTTTTCAACGGAAGTTATTAGTTTTCTTCCTGAAAAAACGGGATATATAAACCAAAAACGAAGTAATAAAAAAGTGATTCATAACGTTTCTAATGATACAAAAAAAAAAATACATTCTGCCGACAATTTATGTGAGAAATTTATTTGAGAAAATTACTGAGGACTACCACACCGATATATATAGATATACACATATTGCGATGTTGCTAAATGTTTACGTTTGACGTTAGTCAAGTTAATGTTTTATAATTGATATTATTATAATAAGTTGCATTATAAATTAGGTTCATATATCTTAAAAACAAGCTCTTAATTTCAATTACAACGCTTTCTAAGAATTAATAATAATTTATTCAGTGAATCTCTGTTGACTAGAGAGTCGTGCAAGACCCTCCTTAAAGGGTTTGTTAAGAATTCTATGATATTCTACTGAACTCTTAAAGATTAATAAAGTTATAAAATAATAGTACCCTGTGTGCCAAGGGTATGAAATAGGGAATTCTGGCCCGAGCGGGAGTTTGTGTCACGATTCACATGAGGATCAGAAATTCCTTTATAGCGCCCGTGGTGCATGCATATTATTTTTCAACCCAATGGGCAAAAGTGTATTATAAGCGACTGAATATTATCAAAAGTGATCGATTATATTCTTCAAAATATGTATGTAAAACGAGCTTTCAGTGATAGATTTTAAATTAGAATTCTATAAAATATAAATCGGCAAGTATAAATAAATCGTCAAGATTAATTAAATGTGCATTTATCCCTTTATCTCCTTTATTCTATTTCGTATATATATGTAGGACTGCACGTGATATCTGTAAAACGCGATTCAAGTGATAATTAATATTTAATACGATTCATATATTTCAGCTTCATACATGGACGTATGCCTTTAGATGACGGTACGTAGATCTCGAGCCACTAATTAATATTCGATTGATTCTGAAGTATGATTTTAAATCTCGACAGTCGACAGTATAGATGCATAGATCGCTTTAAAGTTATAAGCATATTTTTGAAGCATAAATGAAGAAAAAAGTTCTTCTTTTAAAAACCTATCCTACTGAAAAAGTCGCATAAAACTCATTGTATAGGATTTAATATGCGTATTTGCAACAAAATGAATAAAATTTTATAGAATATTGTACGATATTTTCACGAAAACAGTGTAAAACTCTTATAAAACTTATTTTACAGACACTTCCGATAGCCTTCCCTCAAGATTATTCGAAAGTCGACTACCGGGGTATGTTTGACTGTACTATCGTGTGCCCCTACCCACTAAACGCATGTCTCCTTATTCGCACCAACACCAACACCGAACTGTTTTGGACATTACTTTTTAGTCTTTCGTGCCAGTTTTGCATTCACTCTCGTCACCACGATTATTCTCACATTCATTGAGTGTTCCAAACATCTACTCTTTTACTCCGAAGTTTATTCGATAACTTAAGGTAGCTCTATAGTTTTGAGATTTATCCAAGACCATGTTAAAAACTAGTTAAAAGTACTCATTAGAACTT